>CABHPP010133837.1:0-27872 GCA_902168425.1 Peromyscus attwateri
TCTCTCTCTCTCTCTCTCTCTCTCTCTCTCTCTCTCTCTAGTGCATGCATGTGTGTATGTGTGTGAGTGCATGTGTGTATGCATGCTCATGAACAACCACACATGTGCAGGGGCCAGATGAGGTCATGTGTGTTCATCTTTCTTTTTTTTTTTGTTTGTTTTGTTTTTGTTTTTTTGTTTTTTTTTGAGACAGGGTTTCTCTGTGTAGCTTTGCGCCTTTCCTGGAACTCACTCTGTAGCCCAGGCTGGCCTTGAACTCACAGAGATCCTCCTGCCTCTGCCTCCCAAGTGCTGGGATTAAAGGCGTGTGCCACCACCGCCCGGCCTCATTTTTCTTTCTGACTTATTTCCTTGAGATAGGGTGCTATGAATCTAGGGCTAGGTAGGTGGCCAACAAGCCCAGATCTTCCTGTCTCTGCTTACCCAGTGCTGGGGTTACAGACTCCTGCAGCAATAGACTGGCTTTTTATGTGAGTGCTGGGGATCTGAACTCAGGTCCTCTTGTTTGCAGAGCAAACACTTTCACCCACTAAGCTGTCTCCCAACCCCTAACCTAAAACTTTGGCAACTTAACATATCAGTACTTAACACATGGCAGTTTGAATGTAATTGGCCCCCAGAATCTCATAGGGAGTAGCACTATTAGGAGGTGTGGCTTTGTTGGGTGGGTGTGGCCTTGTTGGAGGAAGTGTGTCACTGTGCGGGAGGGCTTTGAGGTTTCCTATGCTCAGGACACCACCCAGTGTGTCAGTTGACTTCCTGTTGCCTGCAAGATGTAGGACTCAGCTATTTCTCCAGCAGCATGTCTGCCTGCATGCCTCCATGCTCTCCACCATGATGATAACGGACTGAACCTCTGAAACTGTAAGTGAGCCCCCTCAATTAAATGTTTTCCTTGTAAGAGTTGCCATGGTCATGGTGTCTCTTCACAGCAATAAAAACCCTAACTAAGACAGAAGTTGGCAGCAGGGACTGTGATAGGCCTGACTATGCTTCTGTTTGGAGTAATATGGACTTTGGGAAAAGCAGTGGAATGTGTTAAGTGCTGCTAAATAGGCCGTACTAGTAGGAGCATGGAAGACAGTGGTGCTGAGTGTGATTTAATGAACTGTGGGGGGTTTGCTCAAGAGATTACAGAGGAGAAGAATTTTAGTATGTTGCCTAGAGATCATTCTTGTGATATTTTGGTGAAATAGGTGACCGCCTTTGTCCTTGTCTGAAGAGTCTGCCTGAGGCTAAAATAAAGAACTTTGGATTAATTACGTTGGCAGAGGAAATCTCAAAACAGCCTAGTATAGACTCTGTTTTGTGGTTATTAGTGTTAACTCTAATGAAGATGTATAATGAAAAGGAGCAAGGTGAGCAAGGAAAAATATTTGAGGAGAAAAAGGGTATCAGAAAACGGAATGGAGCTAATTCCTGTGTTCAAGGAGATAAGCAGATTAAGAAATGGAATAAAGGGAGTGGTGACCTCAGGGCAAGATCCCACCCTGCTAAGTTTCCAACTTGTGTAAAGGAATTAAAGAAAAGCTTAGAGCCAGGTGTGGTGGTGCACACATTTAATCCCAGCACTGGGAAGCAGAAGCTGGTGGATCTCTTGAGTTTGAGGCTAGCCTGGTCTACAGAGCAAGCTTCAGGACAGCCAAGCTTAGGCAGTGAAGGACAGAAAGCTGGTGAAGATGTAATTGAACGAGGGGGCCATGTTCCAGCCCCAGTAAGCAGCAAAACTTGACAGCTTTGGCCACATGGTTCTGGCTTTAGAGTTAAGGATAGAAGAAATGGATTATGGAATTTGCCTTCATGCCTAAAGGAAGCCGCTAAGGCCAGGCTTGTGTCAGGGGTGTCCCTGAATGGAGGCCTAGTAGAGAGGCCATTGTGTGAAGCTGTGTAGTAGAAGCCTGGATTGCCTTGGAGACCCCAAGATGTTAGAGATGCCAGAGTCATGAGATGCCTGCTGAGTAGAGATGCTAAGAGGGAGTGGAACCAGCCCAAGAGAAACAAGTGTGTTGCAGTCAACAAAGATGAAGAGTTGGAGATCTGACAGACAAACTTTCTTTTCCATCACCAGCCCCAAATAACGACACAGAGACTTATTAATTATAAAACCTTGGCCAGAGCTTAGGCTTGTTTTTAACTAGCTCTTATAACTTAAATTAACCCCTATTTTTAATTAATCTACACTCTACCACGTGGCTTTTACTTCTATCCCATTCTGTGTATCTGAGTATGTCTGGTTGCTTCTCTGTCCTTCTTCTTCCCAGAGTCCTCTCTGTGCCTGGAAGTTCCACCTATATCTCCTCCCTAGCTATTGGACATTTAGCTCTTCATTAAACCAATCACAGCAATATATCTTCACACAGTGTACAAATATTCCACATCATTTCCCCCTTATTGTCTAAATAAAAAGGAAAGGTTTTAACGCTAACATAGTAAAACTATATACAATAAGAACAGTTATCAGGTAAGAATTATATTCACAATATCCAGTACATTTGTATTTGGCATGTTTGGAGAAAATACTCTATTATGTATCTTAATTGATGAATTTAAAGTTTTTTTTTTAGATTTGTTCATTTTTTAAAAATTATATTTTATGTGCATTGGTGTTTTGCCTGCATGTGTGTCTGTGAGGGTGCCAGACTCCCTGGAACTGGAGTTACAGATAGTTGTGAGCTGCCATGTGGTTGCTGGGAATTGAACCCAGGTCCTCTGGAAGAGCAATCAGTGCTCTTAACTGCTGAGCCATTTCTCCAGCCCCTAATTTAAAGTTTTATACCTAAATCATTTTCTATCATAACTTGTATTACCATCCTAAAACTGTCTTTTTATACCTCAAAACATTTTCTTAGATAAACAACTTAAGCTTTTATGTCTCTTAACCTTATTCACTTTATACCTCTTTTGTGAGTTTTTTTTTTTTAATTTGGTAACAGGGAAACTTGTAACTATAAATATCTAGTCTTCAACTCCCATCAGAGACTTGAGAAGGATAAACTACTACCTGAGTAACTAGGAAGGGCAGAGCAAGCAACTTCAAAAACTAAGAAACAACAGAGAAATCTAGCTTCCTGGACGTTTACCCAAAATTCCTCTGAAATGTTGGGGCATCCATCTTTGGCCAACAGGCCTGGAATATCTGACAGACTTTTTTTGTGTGTGGAGCAGGGAACTTTTGAAGGATTGTCCTGCCTTGTCTTGGCAAAGTTCAGCAGTGGCATTCTTTTGTGTCCTGTTTGTCCAGTTTGGACAGCATACTGTCAGCAGTTCAGGCAAGAGCAGTTTCTTGCCCAGTAACTTTGCCACAGTAAAAGCAAGCTCCATATGGAGGTTCTTTGATGCCCACCATCCCTTTTTGAAGTAAATTGGTGCTGCTAGGAGCAGATGTGTATCACTGTCATAAAAAGCCTTGTGTTATCAAAACATTTTAAATGCCATATTCTTTATGTCTTTGAAATACTTGAAGACCATCTATCTATTTAAAATATATATATATCTGCTTGACCTTAAAAACATACCTAACATGACTTTAAGTTTGATTGTTATAGATAACTAACTACTAACCTGTCTTTCTTTATTATCCTAAATAGCTTTCAAGGACTAAAATTTTACATTACATTTTTAAATGAGCTGCATAGGTACAATACTTAAACAAGAGTAGAAACATATACACAGTATAACAAAAATAACCTTAAATTTGTATCAATATACAAAAATCCATATCAATGTAAAATTCGAGACTAGTGGTTGTTTAAATGCAGACTCAACAATCTACCCTTTTACCTCATCATTTCTATACTATTTTGTAGATGTAATTCTAAATGGTCTTATTAAATAAAAAACACAGAGCCAAATAAAGAGTTAAAAGCCCAGAGATCGAGCAGTAGTCAAGAGCTAAGACCACCTTATCTTACTACTCGCTGCTGTCCTTCCCCTAAGAGAGAGACCTTCTTCCTGTGTCCTGTCTCTTTATTGCCTTTCTGTTCTGCCTTCTCATTGGCTGTAAACCCAACCACATGACTTCCTCGTCACTGTCTGTCTATACATACCTCCAGGTCTCTATGGTTCATATGAGATTAAAGGTTTGGGTCGCCGCTTGGCTGTGTCCTTGAACACACAGAGATTCTGCCTGCCATGTGATCAGATTAAGGGCGTTTGCCACCACTGCTGGACTTCTGCTAAATGGCTTGCTCTTAGCTCTCATCTCCAGGCAACTTTATTAACATACAAATAAAATCACATTTCAGCACAAATAAAATATCACCATACTATTTTCCCTCCTTTTCCCTTCAGAAAGAGATCCCTGAATCTAATCTCATTTGTTCAGCTTTTTTTTTTTCTGACCATGACCGGTAACAATTTGTAACCAACCCCCCTAAATGATGACAAACATCCATAATCCACTGAATGACCAAAAATCACCCACCCCACCTCTTGGGAATGTGGGCATCCTAGTCTCTAGACTGCTTCCTGTGTCTGGGGTGACAGCATCTTTAGGGGACCCTGAGAAAATTGGGATAGTGGTCAAGTCCTGAGAGAGCTGGCTGTCTTATTTTTTATTTAGTCTCTGTGTGATGGGAAAGTGCAGAGCTTATCTAAAGTCTTGGCTGAGTAGTCTGTGAGGCTGGACCATCTCAGCTGGCAGCTCTGAAGTTGTTGTGGATGCAGAATTTTGAGGAAACTGCAATAGAGGCATCCTGAGAGGCTGGATCACCTGGCTACTTGTCTTCATTGGTATCTGGTCCTTTTTTCCCCCCCCGAAAACACATAAACTTTTAAAGATAACATATCTGCATTAGCACAAGTCTGGAATGTGCAGTGTGCACAAGTTAGCTAAAGATAATTTTTTTGTTCTATGTTTGAGCAGGTAAAAGGCGTCTTTCAACTTTATGAGTCCATTTGGACTGCATAACTAGTCCTAAGGACTCTGTAGCCAAAAAGATTTATTATGTCTCATCCAGTCTCAGAGCTGTTCCCATAGTAGAAGGATCAGCATATAGGTCACCTGTCCCATAGTCTTTCTTGTTTTTTTTTTTCCTTCATGTCTATAGCCAAGATTTTCAGGAGGTCTCCTCCATCAAATCTGATCTTTATTAAATTTGAAGAGAACCATAACTTTTTGTTTCCTGTGGAAACAAAGGCATAACCTCTCCCACAGTGCAACACATTGTCTGACTTCCATTTGGAAGTTGAGACATTTTAAAAATATATAGGTTGGTTTAATTTAGCAGTATCAATAATTCAATGTCTCTCAGCAGCTATTGTTTTTTGTATATTAGCATTTTAAAAATTCAAAGTCAACAAAGCACCATACAGGATCCAGATACCCTGTCTATCTCCTGTCCTTACATAGTTTATTTTTTTTTAATATTACTTTACTCTTTCTTTAAAGACTTTACTTTGTTATTTTTAAACTATTTTTTTTCTAATACTGTCTATACCCACTTTTTACTGTACCTGTTTAGAGGTTTTCTAGGTCTGAACTGATTTACTGTGAGCCTGCAGCCTTCTATGATCACATGAACCAAGCCTTACACCCACCATGCGGCTCTACACTGGCAGCTGGCTCCCTCCCATTGGTCCGGTCCGAGGGCCTAGTCTTAATGCCCGCAGGAGTGGCCGGGAGCAGCATTTACCTGCCCCAGCTCTGGGAATTTGCTGAGTCCATGCTGTTTCTGCTTAACTTGCTGGCTGCTCAAGTGCGCCCTGTACAGCATCGTCTCTGTAAGCTGCAAGCACTGGGTTACTAGGAAACTGGATCTGGTTTTTTTTTTTTTTTTTTAGATTTCTCAGGCCCAATGTGGAAATATATGCTCTGAGGTTGGGTGCTATAAGTAGACTGACTTTCTTTTCCACCACCAGTCCCAAGTAACAACACAGAGACTTACTAATTATGAAAGCTTGGCCTTAGCTTAGGCTTGTTTTTTAACTAGCTCTTACAACTTAAATGAACCCATATTTTTATTAATCTACATTCTACCGTGTGGCTTATTCCTCTGTCACACTCTGTGTGTTTGGAGTTTGCCCAGCTGGTGTTTGGTCTTGCTTTGTTCAGTATTTTCTCACTATCCTCCCTTCCCTACATTTTGGAATGGTAATGTGTATCCTGTGCCATTATATGTTGGATCTGTTTTTTGATTTTGATTTTGATTTTATAGTGTATTAAAGTTAAGAGATTGCATGAATCTCAGAAGAGACTTTGAACTTTTAAACATTGTTGAGTCTGTGATAGTCTATGGGGGCATTTGAAGTTGGATTAAATGCATTTTGCATTATGATATTGTTATAAGCTGATGGGGGTCAGGGAGTTGAATGTGGTAGTTCAAGTGTAATTGGCCCCCATAATCTCATAGGGAGTGGCATTATTAGGAGATGTGGCTTAGTTGGAGTGGGTGTGACCTAGTTAGAGGAAGTGTGTCACTGTGGGGGCGGGCTTTGAGGTTTCCTATGCTCAAGATACGGCCCAATGTGTCAGTTGACTTCCTGTTGCCTGCAAGATGTAGGACTCTCAGCTATTCCTCCAGCACCACATCTGCCTGCATGCTGCCACGCTCCCCATCATGATGATAATGGATTGAACCTCTGGAACTGTAAGAGTGAGCCCTCTCAATAAATGCTTTCCTTGTAAGAGTTGCTGTGGTCATAGTATCTCTTCACAGCAATAAAAAAAAAAAAACCCTAACTAAGGCAACACCCAAATTTAATGTGTCAGCTTAAAAATAGTAACAAAAGAAGAATCACAGTTGGGAACTGAGAACCAGTAGTAACTTGGTCCTTGAAGCTAAAGGCCTCAACAGTCAGAGTAGTCCCACAATGGCTGTCTCTCCTTGGGGGTTAACAACCAGTGGTCACTTGGTCCACAAGGTGGGGCGCCTCAGTAGTCCTAGTCTGCTGTCAGAAGCCTAGAAGGTTCCAAGAGAGCCGCTGGTCCCTAGTCCATGATGACAGCTTAGAAACCCTGGTTCCAATATCAGTGAAGGAATCAGCAGCAGCAGCAGCAGCAGCAGCAGCAGCACCATCATCAGTGTTATCAGGAGCAGCAGCAGCACAAATCAACTCCATGGCCAGAGGGAAGTCCAAGTGAGCAGAAACTTCGATGATCTTCCTTCTGATAAGCACTGGCTATCTTGACTTATTCTCATTCAACGTTCTCGGACCACAGTTAAATTCTTCATTTCTGCCGACATCATGGGCATCACCATAGGCTTGCCTTTCACTTGGCTAAGAATGCTATTTGCTGGGGGTGGGGGTGGGGGTGGGGGAATGGCTAGGGATGTAGTTCAGTTCTGTGTGGGGGGGTGTGCTGTATGATGGTGTCCTTTCTCTTTAGGTCTCTAGTTTATGGCTGGGAACGTGGTGTTAGTATTTGTCAGGTAGTGTTTGCCTCGCATGTGTACATCCCCTGGTTCATTCTCTTATTTTCCCAGGTAAGTAAATTTAAAATATTATCGATTTGAATTAAACACATGAACCGAATAACTCCACAACCCTGCCCCCTGACTCAGTTACTATGGCTACTATTTGTGCCTCATCAAAATATGTATTATGCCTTCAGTGGCAATTGGTAGCAGGTGAGGTACAGATCTGAGCATTTTAAAAATATAACCATTACTCCTGTTCCTGGGACCAGTTTGCCTTCTTCATGTAGTTGGGGAATATGCTCAAATGAAAAGCAAAAAATAAAATCCCAAGGACACTGCCAAAGCTAACGTCACTAAATACAACATGGTGGAGGAGAACACATGGGAAATTATTGTCCAGGTCAGTCACAGTCTGAGTCAGAATCTGCTGCAGGCAAGTTGGCATTTTGAAACATCACAGGCAGCAGACAAGCGAGGTCCAGCAGACATAAACATCTACAGGCTAAAACAATCAAACCCAGAAGCAATTTACTTCTGCAGAACCAGTGTTCATGTGGTTCATCTGGGCTTCATTAATTCTGAGTTCGAATAAATAAGCAGCTCATAATGGAAGGGACACTTTTCATCATAGTGATGAGTGCAGCTTTATCTTCCAGCCCATAATCTGAGAAGGTCTGGCTCCCAATGTGTGGATGGCAACCCTTCCTGAGTAGATTGGCTAAGGGGTGGTTCCACACAGCAACCCCTTCCTAATGTGCAAAATAGTCATGCTATATGCTACAGAAGCCCAGCCACCACTGCCCAGACTTCAGGAAAAGTCTGGTGACCTGCAGGCAATGCATAAGTCCACTTAATAGGAATACATGAAGTGGCCTTTTAGGAGTTCTGCCCCATAAAACACACAAGAGTGAGAGCTGGGCTTAGCCGGTAAATGAATTGCTTTCTGAGAACTGGTAAATGCAAAGAGAAGCACAGTGTTTGTGTATTTGCATATTAGAATGGCAGCTGTGGCTGATGTTTGCCTGTGTGTTTAGCTGTGTGTTCAGTAGTGACAGAGGATTGACTAGAACAGCTTCTCGGTCAGCAGCACTGAAGGGATGCAGGTTTGTGCAAGTGTAATGTCAATTGGAAGTAGTAGAGTGTTGGCTCTCTACCCCAGGTGGGAATAGGAAACTCTACAAAAATAGGAGAGCCCAAGTGCCACCATGTCCACTTCAGTGGTGAGTTTCCAGTGATTCTGAACAGAGCAAGCGTGAGAACTTCCTACTAAAGCACTGCATAATAAACCTGTGCTGTTTTAACGCTGGGATGGATCCTGTGGGAAATGGAATGGTCACAGACTCAAATTATACAGCTATTCTTGTGTGTAGTTGATTGTTTTTTACTCTTTACTCTTAGCTCTTTGGGGCACCACCCAGCTCCCAAATAAATACACAGAGCCTTAGTCCTTCTTATAAATGCCTGGCCTTGGCTTGGCTTGTTTCTAACCAGTTTTTCTTAAATTATCTCATCTATCTTTTGCCTCTGGGCCTTTTACTTTTCTATATACCGTTCTTTACTTCTTACTCCATGACTTGCTGTATAGCTGGGTGGCTGGCCCCTGGAGTCTTCCTCTCCTTCTACTTTCTCTCGCTCCCCCCTTTTCTCTTTTTCTCCTTCTATTTATTCTCTCTGCCTTCCGGCCTCGCCTATCCTTTCTCCTGCCTTGCTATTGGCTGTTCAGATCTTTATTAGACCAATCAGGTGTCTTAGACAGGCAAAGTAACACAGCTTCACAGAGTTTAAACAAATGCAACATAAAAGAATGCAACACATCTTTGCATCTTTAAACAAATGTTCCACAACATAAGCAAATGTAACACATCTTCAAATAATATTCCACAACACTTGTGTCCCTTCAATATTGATAATACCTTAGTGTCAAAGTTATTTATTTAATGAGGAAAAGTCTCAATGTGTATCTCAAGCTGATTTGGAAGTCACTACATAGCCCAGGCTGGCCTTGAACTCACAATTCTGCCTCAGCCTCCCAAAGTTAGAGGTGTGCTACCATGCTTGGCTTGTTTATTTATTTTTTAAATGAACTATTATCTTGGAACTGTTTGTTTTGCTTGTTTGTTTTATTTTTTGTTGTTGTTGGTTTTTTTGGTTTGTTTGTTTTGAGACAGGGTCTCACTGTGTAGCCTTGGCCACTCTAGAACTCACTCTGTAGCCCAGGCTGGCCTCAAACTCACAGAGATCCACTTGCCTCTGCCTCCTGAGTGCTGGGATTAAAGGCGTGCGCTGCCGCCGCCGCCGCTGCCGCCGCCGCCACTACTGTTCTTAGAGTCACAGAAAAGTTTCAGACAATGCATGCAGTTCCCATGTGCTCTGCACTCTGCGTTTCCAGTTGTTAATATCTTACACCAACATGGTGCATCTGTCAAAATCAGGAAGTTCACATTTGCATCAGGAACTGAAGTCTACACTCCCTTCTGATTTCACAGGTTTTTCCACATTTTTCCCCCTGCCTCACTGATTCAATCCACGATCCTACATCACAGTTATGTGTGGTGCCTCCTTTTGTCTTCTCTGGCTTGTGACTATGTGTCAAGCTTTCCAGTTTTTCACGGCCATGACAGTTTCAAAAAGGCTTGCTCAGGTTTTTTTTAAAGAATATATTCCATCTGGGCATGCCTGCTGTTTTTCTCGAGATTAGACTGGGTTTATGGGTTCTGCAGAGTAACAATAGAGAAGGCCACTGTCACTGTCATGTCAGAATTCTGTGCTGTGAACATGGCTTACGGTTGGCCACGCTAACCTGCCCACTTTACAATGCTGTCCGCCTTTAAGTGACCAGTAGTCAGACTCCGGGCCAGGTGCTTGCAGGTTCTCGGTTTCTTATGCAAGGATTGAAATAAATGCACACACAGATTACAGAGTAGCAATGAAACTTTATTTAAGAGCAAAGCCATGGTAAAAATCAGAAAGAAATATGCTGCCAAGAGTGACTGCAGCCACACAAGTGACAATTCTCAAAGCCTCTGGTTGCTTGAGGATTCTTATTATGGGGTTCACGAAAAGGACGTATTTGTTGCCAAGGGCTGTTGTCCCAGGTGGTTCTATGTTTTGATTGACATGCCCCTTCCCACGATGCATCTGATTTCAATTATACGCATGCCCGATTATGCATTTCAAAGATGATAAATAGGGGATTCTCCCTAAAAATTCATGTAGAGGGCAGTTTGTCTTAGTGCACTTGCATCCAAAACCAATTTAGGCTGGACTGACTTCCCAACCTCCTACCTGAATATTACTAAAGTAGAATTGAATAGAAACCATGTCTGATAGTCATAAGGGAAGAGGAACTTATTTCAATGTTTGGAGTGGGGTGTGCATGTAGCTTGATGCAGGTGGGTGTCCTATGTTTCAAGGACTTTGCTAGGAGAGGGGTGTGTGTGCATAGTACATCAGATAAGGGTCCTAAGCTGTCAAGTGCACTATAGAAGGGGATGTGTGTATCCCTCAAGCCAAGGGGAGTCCCAGGTTACTAAACTATTCCCTATGCTTACATGTCTAATTAATAGCAAGTTATTTGGCCGGGTGGTGGTGGCACACGCTTTTAATCCCAGCACTCGGGAGGCAGAGGCAGGTGAATCTCTGTGAGTTTGAGGTCAGCCTGGTCTACAGAGCGAGTTCCAGGACAGGCTCCAATAGCTACACAGAGAAACCCTGTCTCGAAAAACTAATTACTTTTACCTTTTCCTAAGGAAGCAAATCACCATGTCTAGATATCCTTAAGGAGTGAGAGGCATATGTGTTGGGCGAAGGGAAAATATATACATAAATTATTTACTTCTTCTGCAGGGAAGTTTGCTCCTTGTCTGTCATTTATTTATTAAGTCATTTATTTATGTTAACATGGCCCCATGCATGTTTATTTTATACTTAGCACTGTTATTCTTGGCTGGTGGAGTGAAAAAAACGGCAGGTCGTTTTGCTCAAGTTGTACCTGTGTCCCTAGCTAATCACTCCTCCCTTTAACTCCGGGAACAACTAAACTTTCTTCTAGCCTTATGATTTCATAGTTTTGCCTTTTCCAGACTAGAATCATACAACACATAACCTTTTAGGTCTGGTTTCTTTCATTTAGAAAAATTCATCTAAGATTCGTGTATGGTAAAAGACACAAGCTGTCTTTTAAAGTGGTTATCCTTGCGGCTGGACAGATGACTCAGCAGTTAAGAGCACTTGTTCTTGCAAGAGAACCCAAGTTCCACTTCCAGCACCATAGGATAGCTCACAGCCATCAGTAGCTCCAGTTCCAGGGGATCCAACACCCTCCTCTTCTGACCTCAGGCACCAGGCATGCACATGGTGCGCATACATACATGAAAGCAAAGCATTCACTCATATTAAACAACAAAAAATTTAAGTGGCTTTACCTGAACCGGGTGTGGTAGCGCACACCTGTAATCCCAGCACTACAGAAGCAGACAGAGGCAGGCAGATCTTTGTGAGTTTGAGATCAGCCTGGCTTACACAGCAAGTTCCAGGTCATCTAGGGATACTAAGGAAAGTATCTCCAAAAAAGAAAAGGGAGGAAGGAAGGAAAGAAGGAAGGAAGGAAGGAAGGAAGGAAGGAAGGAGGGAAGGAAGATCTGGCTATGAAGCATATCCTAGTATATTTTCTATGTATCAAAATTGTACAGCTAATAAAAAGTCATCTTCCTGACCATCCACGGACATATGTGTGCCCATAAGGTTGAGATGCAATCATGAGATTACATACACATATCTCATGAAAAGGCACGGTAATGGGGAGAGAGAGCATAGCTGTAATTGCACAAGAAATTACAGATGGAAGCAACAGTATTCAGAGTCAGTGGTCTGCAAGCCTTGCTCGACAGGATAACCCATCTGAGAACATTCCTCTGGTGGGTTGACATCTGAACTATCAACTGCTATAAGCTGTATTTGTGTCCTGGCCCGCAATAGCTCGTGACAACGGCTCCTGACACCCTGTATTCTCCCACTTTTATTATCACTCAGGATACAGAAATAAATGCAGCTCTAAGCCAGGGGTGGTGACTTCAATCCCAGCACTTGGGAAGCAGAGGCAGGTAGATCCCTGAGAGATCAAGGCCAGCCTGGTCTACATAGTGAGTTCCAGGACAACCAGGGCTACGTAGAGAGACCCTGTTTAAAAAAAAAAAGTAAGAAAGAAAGAAAGAAAGAAAGAAGGAAGGAAGGAAGGAAGGAAGGAAGGAGGATACTGGATGAAATGGCTGTACTGATTTACATGTTCACTTGCAATAAATGAGCATCCCTGTCACTCTGCATCCTCAGCAACATCTGTTATTTATCACTCTGTGTGTGTGTGTGTGTGTGTGTGTGTGTGTGTGTGTGTGTGTGTGTGTAATGTTGTTGCTGTTGTCAAGGGTCAAACCAAGGGCTTTGAGCCTAGGCAGCTATTGTACCACTGAACTACATCCTCAGCTGCTTTTGGGGGGTTGACTAGTCTATTAAGTGTGTAGTAGCAGCTAATTGTGGCTTTAATTTTCATCTTTCTGATGATTCATGTGACTTAAGCATCCTTTCACAGCTATATGCCATTCTTTATCTTTCCGTTGAAGTGTCTGTTCAGATCTTTTCCTATATTTAAATTAGGTTGTTTAATTTTATATTGTTAAGTTTTATTGGTCATTTGTATGTTCTGGATATGAGTTTTTACTAGGCATGTGACTTACAAATATTTCCCCAGTGTTCATACTCCCAACAGTATCAATTACAAAACAAAGCTTCTAAATTTTGATAAAGTTCAATTTATCATATTTTGCCATTCATATAAAAACTGATCACCAAACCAAGATTATGAAGATTTTTTTCCCTTTAGTTTTCTTTCTTTTATTTTTTGAGATAGGGTCTCACTAAATAGCCCTGGTTGACCTTTGAACTCATGGAAATCTACTGTCCCTGCCTCCCGTGTGCTGGGATTAAAGACCCTAATTGTACCTTGCCTGTCTTGACATCCCATTGTTCTTATTACCATGTAAGTTTTTACCTAAAAGCTTTATCGTTCAAAGTAGACTGTCTGGCCTTCTACAGATGAAAGAGTCTGCCTAACGCAGCCTTCCCAGATCTGCCGCTTTCAACTATCTCCTCCACTGAATCTTTCCAGCAACTCTGACTAATTGAAGGGAATGTTGCTTGCATTGATTATTACCTGTGGGTCCTTTGAAGATGAAAGGTACAGGCGGAGCCCAGTAATCAGTGCAGCAGGGACTCCAGTGACCTGCTCCGGGTACTTAGCTTACTTGCTTGATGGGCTCTTTTGATTTTTTTCTCCCTTGATATCATGAAGAGTTGAAAATCCAGGAGCTGCACCAAATTTAGGTCTTGGAAGAAGTTGACAGTCACTATATGATTTTGAGTGATGAAGAAAAGTGTATTTTGCTATCTTAGGCTGTTTATTCTTCCCTGACCCTGTTCTGTAAATGGGACAATGTAATCATGTTGTTAAAGTACAGTGTGTGCAGCAATGTTAAAGGTGAATGCTGAAGGCCTCTTATCTAAAGGCCACACAGTGTGTCAAGGGGCTTTCAGGGTCCAGAGGGCTGGAGAAGACATTATTTCTCAGGGTGCCTGAAAATCCCAACGGGATTCTTAGTTTCCTGTCAAGATAAATTCTTCCCATCCATGATGCTGTTAGCAAGTGACTTTCCCTTGGAAGACATACAATGGGCACACACCTAGGGCTATGCAAAATTCTCAGTTGGATAACTATGACTCAGGACATTTCTTAAGAAGTGTATTGTGAGCCAGCAAGATGGCTCAGCACATCAAGGTGCTTACTGTCAAGCCTGGCCACCTAAGTTTGACCCCTGGGACCCACATGATGGAGGGAGAGAACCAACTCCCCCAATTTGTCTCCTGATATCCTCTCATGTGCTGTGATACCCGTGTGCCCCTCACCTCCCCCCAAAATAAATTAGTAAATAATAAATAAATACATAATAAAAATAAAAAAGAAAGTGAATTGAAGTAAAACTGGGTGAAAGTGATGCTGTTAATAAGAAAACATTGAGCCTGCTCTAGTGTGAGTAGACTATCATTTGCAAATGTTGAGGCATTATTAGTAGTGCTATATTTACTGAAGAAACCAAACATCACAAATTCATTCCTCCATAGCCAGAATGAGTTGGGCAGAATTTGAGAGACACGGCAGCAGTGTGGGACATTGGAAACTGGCCAGTTCAATTCCTTTTTAAATAAATGGTCAGCCTACTACCCAGTGTTGTCAAATTTGGTTTCTCAAGAGCACTCGCTGGGTGGTGGTGGTGCATACCTTTAATGCCAGCACTCGGGAGGCAGAGCCAGGCGGATCTCTGTGAATTTGAGGCCAGCCTGGTCTACAGAGCGAGATCCAGGACAGGCACCAAAGCTACACAGAGATACCCTGTCTTGAAAAACCAAAAAAAAAAGAAGCATTCAAAACTCAAAATCCTCTCCAGGTGGCAGTGGCACAGCACTTGAGAGGCAGAGGCAGGCAGATCTCTGTGAGTTCAAGGCCAGCCTGGTCTACAGAGCGAGATCCAGGACAGGCACCAAAACTACATGCAGAAACCCTGTCTTGAAAAACCAAAAAAAAAAAAAAAAAAAAAAAAAAAAAAGCCTTCAAAATCCTCATATGAAGCCCACCACTTTTATCAATGAATTAACATTGTTCTAAAGAGCCCATACTTGGTGGGCCAAAAGAACACAGACCAAACAACTGTATCTTGGAGATGTATTTGGAGGGAAGGCCGAAGAGCTATAACTACAAGCACTCAGGTTCTGGTCTCTGGTTTAGAGGCTCTTCTCCCTCTTCTCCATTACTGTTGCTTGAATGTGAAATTGCCCCCATTGGCTCCCGTGTCTGAACACTTGGTCCCCAACTAGTATCAGGAAGTGGAGCCTTGCTGGAGGAAGTACGTCACTGGGGGGCAGGCTTTGAGGGTTTATAGCCAGGTTCTACTTCCTGATCCCTTTCTGCTCCCTGTGTGTGGGTGAAATGTGGTCAGTCTGCTTCCTGACGGCCAGCCTGGCCACTCGCTCCTGCTACTGTACCTTCTCTGCCACAACAGTCTGTCTCCCATCTGCACCCGAGAGCCAAAATAAACTCTTCTCAAACTGACTTTTTGTCGGGTCAGGGTATTTCTTATCACAGCCACATAAAAGCAACTAATCCAGGCTCTATGCTAACTACATTTATAATAACAAATGTAATAACAGTATCTTAAACTTGTTAGATACACTGGCAAATGATAGTACCATTTATGATGCAATATCAAACTTTGTTTGATCCGGGCAAGGACTTTTAGTCTCATCTTTCAGGTGGAGGATGAGAGAGATTGTGACTTGATTCAATCATAGAAACTAACGTGTAGTAGAATCAGAAGCAGTACCAAATTCTGTCCCCAAGTCCGGAAGCCTCCTTCTCTGTCCTGACAACTGCAGCAGTAACTGTGACTTCTAACCATCAGGACATTGTTAATTCCAGTGGGCATTATTAAACTCACTTTACAAGATAAAGGCCCAGAGAGAGCAAGTGACTTACTCAAGACCCCACAGCAAGCAAATAGCCAAATCCAAGTTGAGATCCAGGTGCACTGACTCCAAAGTCCATGTGTGTTTAGCTACCACAGGATTCCTCTTCTTGGCATGGAGACAGAGATAAATACTGTGTCTGTGTTTACACTCTCATCTATCCTGCCAAGCTGGCAGGAGGAGAATTGAGGCCAGGGTTTTGAAGGAACACTGAGGCAACCCTGAGATTTCGTCTTGTTTTCATAGTCCTGCATGGAGCCAAGCAGGGAAGTGGGAGTCAGGACCTTACTGTTGGAATCCTTAAAAATCTCTGAGCTGGCTGGAAGACCCCCTGTTGTTACAAAATATATTTTAGAAAAGTTCATAGGTTTTCCATCTCAAGGATTGATGATAATATTGCTATGTTAGTGTTTCTAAGAGATTGTTGGGAGATGGGAGGAATCTGATTAAGCCTAAAGAACTAACTGTATCTATTCTGTAAGCTTCCACCAACTAAATGGCTAAGGATGTCATTATATAGCATCTGAGGCCAATAGCCGGGATGTGTCCACTTTGCTTTAACCCACCTACTTAAACTGTTGTGTATTTCCAAAGTTCAAAACCGGCAGAAAAGTTAACAGGGTACATCGTTGGTGGCAACAACAGGGATCAGTGGTGGACGCAACTGTAGTGCATGAGTCATAGTTCAAAACGCTTGTTCCAAACATCATAGTCAAAATAAACACAGCCATCAATGTTTATAACACCATTCTTCACAGTTTCATTTTCTAAAGACAAAGGGCAGAAAGAAACGGATGCATCCATGCTGGCTTCCTTGGCCTTAGCTAGATTTCACCACTCTTACATAATTCAGCAGCTCCTGCCTAGGGAATGGTGCTGCCCACAGTGGGCTAGCTCTTCCACATCAATGAACTTAATTAGGACAGTCCCTCACAGACAGTCCTTCATTGAGACACTCCCCCAGGTGATTCTAAGTTGTGTCAGGTTGACAAAGCTAACTACTGCAGGAAGTAATGTCTGAGTAATGCCTTTTTTTTTAATTGCATATTTCACGCATTAAAGCTTTTGTAATTTATTTATTTATTCTATGTGTCTTTTACATCATGTATCTTGATCCCATTCATTTCCCTGTCCCTTTGCATCCACACTCCACCCCTGTACACCCCCAAATAAAACAAAATTTAAGAGAAAAAAAGAGGAGAAAAAAAATAAAATAATATAAAATAAGGGGAAAACTTTAAAAAAAAATCTCGTCATGGAAGCTGCAGTGTGACAGAGTGAGTCACGGGGTGAATCCTTTGTCCATTTATCTTAACTTGTAAGTGTTCATTGCAAAGAGTCATTGATCTGGTTCAGACTCTGGTTTCTACTACCCTATGGATGCTGGGCCCTCACTAGGGCTCCTCCTGGATATCCTGTTGTTGCCCTGTGTTGTGGAGATCCTGCAGCTTTGGGTCTGCGGGTCAGGTCCCTTCATGTGCTCCAGCAGATCATAGAGAGGGTGGATAATGGGGCTGACCAAGTCATAACCTTGGGTCTGGGCCTGGGCCGCTGTAGGGTTGGTCCACCACATGTGAAATGGGGACAACTCTCCCATGCTTACAACTTCGGGGTTAGCTCACCCACACCTGCACTAACAGGGTTGGCTCTTTTGTACTGCCCTGGAGAGATGACTCAGCAGTTAAGAGCACTGGCTGCTCTTCCAGAAGACCCGGGTTCAATTCCCAGCACCCATGTGGCAGCTCACAATTGTCTGTAACTTCAGTTCCAGGGGACCTGATACCTTCACAACAATGCACATAAAATAAAGTTAAATAAATTTTAAAAAGTGTCTGAGTAATTCTTAAATAATATGCATTCTGTTATTTGTTAAAACACATAACTTTCCCCCCTTAGTACTGGGGATCAAACTCAGGCCTCCTGTGCTCAGGTAAGTGCTCTCCCTCAGAGCCACCTCCCAGCCCCTTTTATTTCGTTCTGACTTGCTGTACTATTAAAGTGTCCAAAAGATGGTTCGGGTAAGTGCAGCCTTCTTGGTTAGATGGCGAGAGAACCCCTTACTTAATGTGATGCTTGCTCGAAGTGCATGTTCACTAGTCTGTCATGGTAAGATGATTTCCCACTAATCTTGCTTAAATTTTTATTAAGAAAGCTGCCAAACTATTTCAAGTGAGTTTTTGATATATTCCTAGTTTTTTTCCATTAACTTGTGATAATATTTCTTTTAAAGAAGGTTAGTCTACTTTGCATTCTGAAAATAAGCCCTTGGGTCATGGTATTATTATTATTATTATTATCATCATCATCATCATCATCATCATTTTACTAAACATCTATATTTGATTTATAGTACAGTGTTTCATCTATTTAGAAAATTTAAAATCTGTAACTGAAATTGCTAGGTAGTTCCTTTTGGAATTGACTGAATAGAGTGATGTCTCTCCTGTTGCATTGCCTCCCCTGATGGAAGCCATAGATCTAATTGCTTGTGTGTCAGCAACTAGAGAGCAGGGACCAGGTCATGTTTGATTTTCTGTCTTTTGTATCAAGCACAATGCTTAAGGACATGGTAGGCGCTTGATAAATCTGTGTTGAATGATGAGAAGAACAGTGTTTGGACATACTTCCCTACAATCCAATTTTACCCACTGTTTGACATCCTGCCATATATTATCTTCATAACTCATGCTCCAGTCCCAGGAACTTGGTGCTGCTCATTTTACTAGTTCTCATGCAGAAATACTATTATTGAATTCAGTAGTTTCCGTGCAGAAATACTATCACTGAATTCAGTACTGTAGCTAAACAAATCAGTTAGAGATACCTGCACCAACGTGGCTATATCTCAAAGACGTTAAATCAGACAAAACAATGAGAGTATGAACATACTTTGGGCACCCCGGTTCTGTGTGTTAAACGCTCAGTGCTATCAGAAAGTGATGAGTTCTTTAAGAGGTGGGGTCTGATGAAGGTTTGAGGTCCTTGGAAGTGTGCCCTTTAACAGCAGTGTGAGATGTTAGTCTCTTCCCTCCCTCATATCTGGGCCATGTTGTGTGCACTTCCGTTCTACTGGGTGTTTTGGCCACGATCTGCTGCCAGATCACAGGTCCAAAATCAATGGGACCAATGATGGGTTGAACCTGTGAGCCCAAAGATACCTTTCCTTTGTGCTTCGATTCTCAGGCAGGCTGTGACAATACTAGAATGTTGACTGACAAAGCTTTACAAACACAAACGATAAAGCTGGGTGTGGTGGTACATGTTTGTAATCCTAGCACTTGGGAGGTGGAGGCAGGAGGATCTGAGTTCAAGGTTATCCTCCACTACTTAGCAAGTTTGAGACCAGAGATGCTGGCTCAAAAAAAAAAAAAAAAAGGTCAAACAATGTTAGGCACTAGTATTAGGTTTGTGCTGCTGTCTCTAAACTCTCCTGATTTTCTGTGTAGCCTTTTGGCACACTGTTCTGTACCAAGGGGCTAAAATCTATGTGAATGACACACATGTGGCTTCTGATTTGGTTTTACCAGTTCAAAGCACTGGCAGGGGACTGGAAAACAGCAGAGAGTGAGATACCATCTTTTTTTCTGTTCCTGGCAGTGCTTCAAGTCTAATACCACCAGCAGCAGGAAGAGGTGGCAGGAGATGCCCCATGGCTATGTCAGGGGGAGAGGCCCCATGGCTATGTCAGGGCTGCCATGCTGACCTCCCGACAGGAAGAAACCTGTCAAGGAGGTGCTCTGACCTCCGCCTCCTCTGCCCTTTGACCTCTTGCCAATGCTTCCCTTTGTCCCAAACCAACCAGGAGCCAGAAGTCGGGGCGGACTGGCTAGGTAGTTTCTGAGCACTGAAGGAATTAACCCGGAGGCCAAACGGAGGAAATAGTACCAACTCCATTAGTCCACTTGCTTCTCTAGCTTCCTGAGCCTTTGGAACCAATGTCAGTACCAAATCCCTTTGTATGAAATACACTGAGTTGTTAGTACTTTCCTTATCAGGAAGTGGTGAATTCAGTCTAGTTTATGGGTACAACGTCTGTGGTCAAGAAATGATAATTTACACGAGAACAACAAATCTCATATTGGAGGTAATGTTTACTTCCGGGTAGAAGAGAACAGAATGGAGTAAATCATACACATACCATATGTATCCAAAACATTTAATTTTTAAAACTAGCAGGTAAATTTATTATTTTTTAAATTAGGTTCTATGTTTATTAGTTTATTTAGTTCTATGTTTATTAGTCTATGTTTTCATTTGCTAGAACTATTTAATCATTATCTAAATCATGTGGGTGTATAATATAAATGAATGAAACCAGATTTAATTTTCTGTTGCTGTGATGAAATACCCTAGCAAAGGCAACTTGAGGGAGAAAGAGTTGACTTTGGATCGCAGTTCAAGTTACAGTCCACCATGGTGGCGGGATGAGCTGCTCACATGGTGTCCACAGTCAGGAAGTGGAGAGAGAAGAACGCGGCTGCTAAGCCCACTTCCCCCTTATGCAGTCCAGGACCTTAGGGAATGGTGCCACTCAGAGTGGGCAAGTCTTCCCACATCAGTTAACCTAATTAAGACACTCCCCACCCCCTACAGGCAAGCTCGGGGGCACCTCTCGTGGCTAATCCTAGATCCCATCAAGATGACCATGGAGGTTAGCTATCGCCAAACCTGAGGGTGTGGATTCTGGCTCTGTAGGCAGTTTGTAGTTGAGACAAATTAAGGTACTGAACTTCTTGTAAGCTTTGTATCCTCATCCATACAGACAAGGACAACAGTGTCCACCTTACAGGACTATTGTCATGATTAACGGGGATAACGTATGCAGAATATCCCAGCCTACTGTTTAGGACCCAGCAAGCCCTCACCAAATCACAGAGGCCTCATTGTGAATTTTAGGAACAATAGGGCTGGGTCATATACACTGCTGCAGTAACGCTATGCTGTGCTGCAGGGAGGTTGCTTTCTCTTTTATTTGAAAAAAACACCACACTAAGTTCCTTCTCTGAATACAAGAGTGGCGGATGTGCAATGCAGAGGGTTTTTTGAATATGAGAATATACAGGGATGAGAATTAAAATGTTGCTGTGATTTCGACATAACTTATAAATGAATATCAGCATTGAAGACTAGCCTAACACTGTCTATAGTTTGTAACATGTAATATATGGTGAACATTTTCCTCTGTTCGGTGTCGTGGGACATCACTCTGGCTGTGCTAATATTCTAGTGGCTAGACTAAGGTTGACTTATTTATTATATTGACTGTGGGATTTTTGGTTTGTTTGTTTCTCTAATGTTTAATTGCTACGATTAATGCTATAGTGGACCTCTTTGTTTGATATATTCTTGTCTGATTTCTTTGGACAAAATATTTATGGAAACCTTGGTTAAATATGGTTATGTATGTTTCATGACATATAATACAGAAAGAGAGAGAGAGGGGGAGAGAGAAATTCTGGTGAGGCATATCTAAGCCATGGTGAGGTAATCTAGTTATGATGAGGAGTACTATTTTTCCAAAAAAAAAAAAAAAAAGCTACTTTTAAATAGAGTAGCTGCAACAGACATGGGTCTGCAACAGTGGATTAACCACCTTGATGAGTAAAGAAAGTCAGGGACATGCCACAGAGCAGGACCTGCATGGGCTGTTGGAAGCAAACTTTTACCAGGCTGCATGAAGAGGGGGTCTAATTCAGCTTTTTAAGCGTCAGTTTCTATCTAGAACCAACTAGATGTAGACACCAGCTGAAAATGATCTGGTAACCAGATCCGTGGGATGTAGGTCTCAGGGTGACTTAGTTGGAAAGACATGGGGTACGAACAAGAGCCATGTTTCTGGCTGACCTTGAGATGTGGCTTTCTGTGTCTTGGATACTCACCTTGTACCTTTTCTCCCTTCTAGTTTGTGGGGTCTTAGGTCCACTCTCAACTAGTTAGATGGGGAGGAGAAAGATAAGTATCAGCTACCAAAGCCTTCCACTCACTTGTTAATTAATTTCTGCAATAAAAACCTACTGGCACCTGCCAGCTTCAGACTAAAATGGAGCCAATGAATTTGAAAAATAATTAAAGTTAATGAGCTGCTCTTCTGATAGGATCCGGAAAACTTAACAACCATAATTAGCAAGAAGTGCAAAGTGAGGAAGTGTCACTTGCTGATAAACAGGACTTCTTGCAATCGTGTTGATGGAGAACCCTGCCCACATGTGAACGCCATGCTCCATTGAGTCAGAAGAGCGTGGCTGGGTTTCCAAGCTGAGAGTGAACGAAGGCCAAGCACTAATCTGGAAAACGTTTCCCCTAGGCTGACATATGAGAGCTGTCTCCCTCGCTCCCAAAACCATTGTGTCAGAATGTTGGTAAGAAATCACGCCAGTCTCCCCTGAACTCCATGAGCCCCAAAGCAGGCTACCTAACTCTGTACCTCTACATAATCAAAATAGGTTTTGGAATTAAGGTTATGGAGAAGCTAGATCCTAAGTGGACAAAGGCTGTCTGGGAGTTCAGTTTGTCTGCGTAGTTTCAGTGGAAATTTCTTGAAAGCCACTGCAGAGAGTCTGGCAATATGGACTTAGGATCTGCCTTGCTGAGAGGAAGCCACGGCTCTGACCAGAGACTCATCTGTGTTCTAGGGTCTGCATTCTATTGTGAGGTGATTAGATATCGGGGTGGTGCGGCCTTTTTTCCTGCATCTTAACAGAAATGAACTTATTTTAATTCATACTCAAATAATTCAACTATACATCAAAACCTTCAACTCACATTTATAACTAAAATACTTTTTTCTTTTCAAAATTTTATTTAGGCTTAAAAGTAGATGAGTGTTAAGATGAACTAAATCTTAATGCAGATAGAACCTTGGCTTTGCATTAATTGAAAATTTGAAATACTGAAGAAAATTTTAAGGTTTTTATTTTGGAATCCAGCTGTCAATAGTACTTTAGAATATAACAGATTCCATCAAAGTGAGGTTTATTTTTATTTTGCTTATTTAATTAATTATCTTTCTTTTGGCTCTTGAAACAGGGTCTCTGTACTGTGGCCAGCGTGGCTGGGTCCTGGAAATCTGATGGGAAGTGGCGGGAAATTACCAAGCACAGACACGGGGCTGGAGAGTTGGCTTAGTGGTTAAGGCACTTGTTCTTGTCAAGGGCTCCGTTCAATTCCCAGCACTCACTTCCTTAGGCACCAGACATGCATGTGGTGCACAGACGTACATGCAAGCAAAACACTCATACACATAAAATAAAATAAATCTAATAATAAATAAATAAACAAATAAATCTAATAAATAAATAAAAATAAAAAAGATACAAGAAAAGTAAAGCGGGGGTCCAGTGGGCCATGCTCTTGGATGGGGATGCTCTTGGGTGGGGATGCTCTTGGATGGGGATGCTCTTAGATGGGGATGCTCTTGGATGGGGATGCTCTTAGATGGGGATGCTCTTGGAGGGAGATGCTCTTGGAGGGAGATGCTCTTGGATGGAGATGCTCTTAGATGGGGATGCTCTTGGAGGGAGATGCTCTTGGATGGAGATGCTCTTGGATGGAGATGCTCTTAGATGGGGATGCTCTTGGAGGGAGATGCTCTTAGATGGGGATGCTCTTGGATGGGGATGCTCTTGGAGGGAGATGCACCAGCAGCCTGGTTGCTCACTGTGTTTATTCTAGAGAATATGAACAAGGAGATGGACTAGCTGGTCTCAAAATGGGGACTCTGTAGAGGAGCAGTCTCAGGGGGCTCTAATCATGCCGTCAGATAGGATGAGGAGGCTCCAGTCAACACTATTTGCACATACTGGTTTTTTTGTTTGTTTGTTTTTGTTTTTAGCTAAATGTCAACTGTCAATACCCATGCTTTCACCAAGAGAAGGACTTGCCATTTCCCTGAGCCTGACTGAGGGAAGACCCTCCTGTTCCCATGAGTCTGAGGCATCTGTGTCCTTGACAGGGCCATCCTTATGTCATGAATGCTCATTCATATGGGAGTATACTCATTCCCCCCAACTCTAGGCTGACCTTAAACTTGAGGCAATCCTCTTGCCTCAGTCTCCCAAGTGTTAAGATTACAGGTAAGAGCCACTGCACCTTGATTCTGAGGTTTTAATTTATAAAATTAATCATGATTGTACATACATGCATGAGAAAACAAGAGAGTTCTGCCCACTAAGCTATGACCCAAAGCTCTTTTAGCATCTAGAGTTGGCTTTGTGTTTAGTAAAAGCACTCGGCCAAACTGACTGGGCAGAATTCCTTTTACCATGTATCACTCTGCTCTGTTTCCGAGCTCTTCTCTATTACAATAACTCTTCCTTTCACTCTGAATCATAGCATGATGTTTTTTTTTTAGGACATTTTATCAACAATAAATCTCAAGTCCTGTGCTATGGACAATGCCATTACTCAGCTGAGGGACAAACAGATTCGTGACCAAGCTGGTTCACATGTAGACAGTGGAGGTTTTCTTGCTGCATCCAATTTCAAAGGAATAAAAAGTCTCACACTCATAGCAGTGCACACCCAGGCTGACTTCTGGGAATTTCTTCCTTCCCCGTGTCCTGGGATTTTCCAGGGGAGATCACAAACAAAGGTGAGATGCATGCTTTAAACAAACCTTGCAGGGAGTGTTGTGTCAGAAATCAGAGCTCGGCCACTTTATGTTCCACCCTGTGATGCGCAAGGTCCCACTCATCACAGCCAGCCTGGGGCAGGGGGCCACCCCCTCATGCAGCAGCTCACTGTGGAACTATGATGAATGTGCCCAGTTCTCATCCGACTCAAGAGTGGGCTTTGAGGCCTTGCCTTTGTGACTCTCTCACCCACAAAACAGGTGACTGCTGAAAGAGAGGTGATGTGGCAGTAGCAAATAATTTATAGCCTTCTACTCAGTGAAATGACCTTTCTGGAGGGATGACCTCTCACCAATGCACCATGAAGGCCACTGTCATAATTGTTTTATATTCTTAACTAACCGATGGCATAATCCCAAGGTAGATACTGTTATTACACCCTTACTTTCCATATGAAGCAACCGAGGCACGGAGCTTACCCTGCTTAATGTCATAGCTTATGTGAATGCGGGCAATTTGCTCAGTATTTATGCTCTCAGCAATTATGCTTTGTCCCTTCAATGCTATAGTACCAAAGAGCTGGAATAAAAGGATAAAAATGCATATGATTGTCTTAATTTACAGCTACTTCGCAAATGTATAAGGAATAGTGTATGTTCTGAGTTTCCCAGAAACATTTTTTTTTTCCCGAGACAGGGTTTCTGTGTGTAGCTTTGGTGCCTGTCCTGGATCTCACTCTGTAGACCAGGCTGGCCTCGAACTCACAGAGATCTGCCTGGCTCTGCCTCCTGAGTGCTGGGATTAAAGGCGCGTGCCACCAGCGCCCAACTCCCAGAAACATTTTTTACTAATTGTTCAGAGGATGAGGTAGACAGAAATGCACCACAGTTTGTTCAAACTAACAAACAACAGAACTCATGCTGCCTTATGAACCTGGGGCTGGAAGAGGAAGTTAGCTTGGCCATGGGGCGGGGGTGGGGGGGTGGGGGGGTGGGGGGGGTAAAGTGTCAATCCAGAGCAGAAAGTTCCCGGCTCCAGTCACCTGAGATGGGTACACTAACTCAGCGTTCAGGAGTCCTCATAGAGCTAACCTAATGTTAAGTCCAGGCCTGAGATCATATTTGGAAATTATCGAGCCGCAGCAGTGAATTACCTTGATGGAAATCAAGGATTCCAAAGTCTCAAGTCATTGTCTGGTTTTCAGCAAGCTGTGGTAGGGAAGTTAATTAAACCTAGGGATTGAATTTTTCTTTTGAAAAGAAGTGGCCATTGAGCGTTAATCAGCTGTAAAGAAGAGAGCGAAAGCCAAGGGATCCATAAAAGAGCTCTGCCCCGTAAGCACAGTTACTTCACCTCTGACCTCCGTAGCTGAGAAAGGATTTGGCTCCGGCAATATTCTCTGGGAAGCTTGCAGCTTGAATTGCTGCCATGAGCAAATGAGTTTTCTCTACCGAGAATGAATTCTCCTGAACTGCTGAAACAAAGGTCCGCGTCCCGGGTGGCTGTTATTTATTTGCTGGAGACACTGCGACATATCCCCTACTGTCTACCCTGGGTCTGGAAGCTGTGAGCCGTGGTACCTAGCCTCAGGTCTAACGCAACAAAACTCACAGAAAGGAGAAAGCGGTGGGGTGAGGGACATGAAATATGAACAATGCCTACAAATACGGGCCTCAAAGGAAGCAAGTCATAAAAATGAGCCCTTATTTACTGTCCTTCTCCCATCTTGAGGATGAGGCACATGACTGAATGATTTGGTTATTGCACGCTGCAGAAGTGGTGATTCCGGGCAGGCAGGGGAGGGGACTGGGTGCCAGTGATTCGGAGACCTTCCCGGAGTTAGCAGCAGTGGGTTACCGAACAGATGCTGCGGGCTCACATTCTGAAGTCTCCATCTCTCTCCAATCAATAGTCTGGAGCTTTTGCATTAAGTTGTGATAACATAGATCACTGTGAAAACGGCCTCATGACCCCACTGCCTCGTGTCCCACGGAACCTTGGTGCCTTAGCCTGTGGGAAAAACCAGAATGAACAGGCTAGAAACTGGCTTCTCTCAATTCCCCCAGCTCCAAAGAAGCTGTTGCAACTGTGGATGCCATCTCCACTTCCGGTGTCATCAAATGAACTGTGGTTTGAGGAAGTCTTCCACTCCATCAATTCCCATTCATCCGAGTACTGTGTGTTCCTAACTATTCCAGTTGAAATACCCATAGTCTTCCAGATGCTTCTAGTGCAGTGGTTCTCAACTTTCCTAATGCCGTGACCCTTTAACACAGTTCCTAATGCTGTGGTGACCCCAACCATAAAAATATTTCATTGCTACTTCATAACTGTAATTTTGCTACTGTTATGAATGATAATGTAAATATCTGTTTTCTGGTGGTCTCGGGCACCCCTATAAAAGAGTTGATCGACTCCCATAGTAGTCTCGACCCACAGGTTGAGAGCCACTGTTCTAGTGCCTTGAATGAACAAACCCAAATGCTATGTAGATACAATTTACTAGAGGGATTTACATATTTTGGAAAGCACAGTCCCTGACTCAGTGTACTAAAAAAAAAAAAAAAAGTTGATTAAAAAAAAAACAAAAACAACTAACCAACCAAACAAAACCAAAAACAACTTAAGATCGTAAGAGTGGATGAGTATCAGTATTGAGGTTGCACATTTTGCAGATAGCCCCGCCCCTCATAACTCACTATCCACTTTTATGAGTTGGGGTGTCACCACATAGCTCAGGCTGGCCTCACATTCACAGTTTTTACATTTTAGTAATCTTCCTTGAGGAAATTAGGTTTATAGGAGTGATCAAGAGAAATATTTATAATACAAAAGCCAAGACTTTGGTAAAATAAATCTTGGTATTTTCTTAGAATACTATGTTTAAAATGGCTATGTATACCTTTAGCAAAGAAAAGTGTTCTGAATATTGGGGGATTTTTTTTGTTGTTGTTTTGGTTTTTTGGTTTGAGTATTGTGCTTAGTGAAAAAGTACTATGGAATAGTTAATATGATGCAAGTTGGTTTCATAAGATGATTTCTAACATAATGATGCTTACATGAAAGTCTGGGGCCAGTGAGATGACTCAGTGGTTAAATTAAAGGTGCTTGTAGCGCACAGGAGTTCAATCCCCAAACCCATAAAAAGGTGGGAAGAGAGAAGTGATTCTTCAAAGTCGTCGCCTGACTGCAATACAGCATGTGTGTACACATACTACACACAGACTCAGATAGTAATAATAATAGTAATAATAGTAACAGTGTCTAGAAAGATGTATACAAATTATGAACAGGGGTGCTGGAAAGAAGGCTGTAGGCTGGATGTAGTGGCGCTCACCTTTAATCCCAGCATTTGGGAGGCAGAGGCAGAGGCAGG
>CABHPP010133837.1:27972-58185 GCA_902168425.1 Peromyscus attwateri
AGAGAGAGAGAGAGAGAGAGAGAGAGAGAGAGAGACACAGAGAGAGAGAAAGAGAAAACGCTGGCTGCTCTTCCAGAGAACCTGGGTTAGATTCGCTGGATGTCAGTCCCACATGACAGCTAACAACGTCTATAACGCCACTTCCAGGGGATTTGACACCCTTTTCTGGCCTCCTTGAATACTGCAAACACGTGGTGCACAGATGTACAAGCAGGCAAAACACCCATACACATAAAATAAAAATAAATAAATCTTAAAAAATATTAACAATGATAAAATTCTAGAAACTTACATTTTAATATTTTTACTAATGTGCATTTATAGTTTTTGAGCAAAGTACATGGGTTACTTGATTAATAAAATAATTGCTTTAATTAATAATACTATAGTGGATAAATAAAATTTGGTAAGAAAGTATATCTTTTTTTTTCTTTTGTTTTTTTTTTGAGACAAGGTTTCTCTGTATAGCCCTGGCTGTCCTGGAACTCACCCTGTAGACCAGGCCAGCCTCAAACTCACAGAGCTCTACCTGCCTCTACCTTCTGAGTGCTGGGATTAAAGGCATATGCCACCACTGCCCAGTAAGAAAGTATATCTTAATTGTTCTCACATATACACTCATGTAACCATCTGAGGTGAGAGATTTATCAACCAACCTGATTGCAGCAATAATCTCATGAGAAACACACGTTTCACATCACCATGTGGACACCTTCCATATATACAGTGTTATTTGCCAATCGTGCTTCAAAAAGATGGAAAAATAATTGTACAACACAATGAAAGCATAGAATTTCTATTTCAAATGGGAAGGTCCACAAATACAATATGTTTCAGACTGAAAGCTTTCTTAAAGAATGCCTAGGACTGGAGAGATGGCTCAGCGGTTAAGAGCACTGACTGCTCTTCCAGAGGACCTGGGTTCAATTCCCAGCACCCATATGGCAGCTCACAACTGTCTGTTCCAGAATATCTGATGGCCTCTTCTGGCCTCTGTGGGCACCAGGCAGACATACATGATGGTCAAAATACCCATACCTGTAACACACAGTAAATAATAAATATATGTTAAAAAGAACACCTAAGCTCCATATTTTACAAACCAGTGCACAGAAGCAGTGGGGAGGAAATGGATTTTTGTCTAGTCCAGAAGTTCAGTTCTCTTTCTAAATTCCCAGGGAGGGGCCAAACAGAGGTGTTTCCTAGAGCACCAGGGGATTTGTGTAACCTGGTGTGTGGACACAGTCATTTACTGACATCAAGAGATCTGGAAAATGCCCAGAATCGCTGCCTGCTCAACAGCTGGAAGAGAACTCTCAGAGCATGAGGAATTCCCCACAGCCCGCCTGGTGAGTGGTGCTTTTCCCACTTGCCAGGTGAAGTCCGCTCTGGAGAATGCTGTTATAAAGAACTCCCCGTGGCAGGGTGTCGATGACATCTTTCATGAGGAAGGCGACCAACTTGGCGCTACGTGTAATTAAACAGGCCCCACAGCTCTGAGGAGACTCATAGACCAGCCTTCGTTCAGTGCATGTTGGACTAAATTAATAGATCAGCCGGATCGATAAAAAGGGAAAATATTAGAGAGCCTTGTTAGTATGTGCTGGTGGAGAGTCCCTGCTGGTTCAGCCTTGGGATCTGGGTGACATTTGGCATTGATTTGCACATCTTTATAGGAGGCAGCTAGGCTGTGTGAAACCCTTTAGACAGCCTGTGGTCCAGTTTCCCCACCTGCTCTCACTTTTATCCTCACCTCTAGCCTCTCTGCCTCTTCCAGGGTCTCGGACCCCAATCTAGGAAGATTTAAAATCACTTTCTTCTAGTCTGGCCAAGGACCACTTTGCCACTTTGGGGCTGTGTAAAGGTATACTTTCAGTTTAGTAGAGATACCCTCCCTTGTTGAGCCGATCTGGCATGTGCTTCTTTACACTGGGATTTCATCACTCGGATTTTTCTCTTCTCCTTGCTTTTCAGGGAGCCCTGGGCTCACAGACTCGGTCCTTAAAAGTCAGGAGAACTTACCCAGATGATGTGCCCCAGCTGCATCCGCTTGGATGAGGGCGGGCGGTAGATAAGGGGAGAACTCACACAGTCGGGCTGAAGTTGAGTCCGGTTCCTTGTGTGGGAATGGGCCCTTGAGGTCTAGCGTCTGTGATAGTTTATAGCGACTGTCACCTTAGACACGAATCCCCAGGCAACATTATGGGAGATTTTGTAGATTAGATTAATTGCGGTGGGTTGACCCATCCCAACTGCCAGACTAAAAGGAGAAAGCAAGCTCTCTCCTCCATCATGATGAACTGTACCCCGGATGTGTTAGTCCAAGCAAACCCTTCCTTCCCTAAGCTTTCGTTGGGGTTTTTAAAAGATCTTATTTTTTTAATTATGTGTATGCACGTATGTATGTAGCGTGTATATATGTGTGTGGGGAGTACGCACACATGGGTGCAGGTGCACTCCGAGGCCAGAGGAGGGTGTCAGGTGCCCTGGAGCTGGAGTTACAGGCAGCAGCTAACTAGGGACTGAATTTAAGTCCTCTGAGAGCACCACATAACCACTGAGCCATCTCTCCGGCTCCCTTGTCATGTTTTTCCATTACAGTAACGATAAAAGTAACCAGCCCACGTCCTTCCTGGGCGGTCAGAAACTTATCCTGCTGTGATTTTTATTCGCTGTCTTCTGTACAGTGCTGGACATTTCACCATCCACGGTAGTCAAGAGAGCTCCAACTCATTGTAGGCAGCAGAACAGACCAGCAGGAAACAATACCGAAACAGGCTAAAACGGAGACCTGTTGCCTAAGAGACACCCGTCTTCAGGTGGCTTTACCCCTTCCTACTTTAATCCACATTTCAACTGCATTAGCTTCTCTGTCTCTCTCTCTCTCTCTCTCTCTCTCTCTCTCTCTCTCTCTCTCTCTCATGTGTATGTGTGATATGTATGGGTATGTGTGTACAGGTAAGAGTGTGCAAGAGTATGAATGAATGTGGGGGTTAGGGAACAGCCTTGGGTGCCATTTCTCAGGGGCCTTCTACCTTTTTTTTTGAGACAGTGTTTCTCACTGGCCTGGAGCGTCACCGAGTAAGCCAGACTGCCTGGCCAGTGAACTTGCAGGGATCTGCTCATCTCTGCCTCCCACCTCTGGGATTAGAGTCTCACACTGCCAGGGGTGACTTTTTAGATGGCTTCTGGGTATTGAATTTAGGTCAGTTGTGAGGCAAATGCTTTATGCCAGCTCAGTCATCTCCTCAGTCACTCCCCCTGCTGCTTTGGGTCTACAGGACCAGCCCCTTCACATGCTCCAGCAGATCATAGATGGGGTGGATGTTGGGGTAGGCCAACTCATAACCCTGGTTCTGGGTCTGGGCAGCTGTAGGGTTGGTCGGCCAGCCAGTTCTCCCCTGTCCTCACCACCAGGGTGAGCTCTCCAGCATTGGCCCGAGTAATTCACCTCTTACAGCAATGATCGAGGTGTGGGGCTCGGTCTCCCGCTTTTGTGCCCTCAGGGTTGGCTCTCCCATACCTATATCCTTAGGGCCAGCTTTATTGTGTCGCCTAGGCAAGGAACAGGGGCCACTTTTCCCAGTGCTGCAGCTGGTGAGGGGTAGGGACAGCCTTCCACTCTTATGACCCTGGGGCCGGCTCCTCCACCTGTCTCAGGTGTTGATGGGTGGGAGGGGAGGGTAGGGCATCTCTCCTCCACCCATGCTACCACATGTCAGATGAGTAATGGGGATAGCTCTCCTTTCCTCATAACATCAGGGCTGGGTCACGGTCACCTCCGACCACCAGGCAGCTCTGCTGTGCTGCCTCGGTGAGGGGCAGGGCCTGTTTCCTGAGTGCTGCAGCTGGTAAGGGGGAGGGTCAGCTCTCTCATCTGCTGCAGGTGGTAAGGGGTAAGGTGGGCATCTCTCATCCTCCAACACTACATGTGACAGAGGGGTGGTGGGGACAGCCCTCCCATGCTTACAACTTCGGGGCCGGCTTGCTCACATCTCTGCCAACATGGTTGGTTCCATTGTGTTGCCCAGGCAAGGTGCAGGGTCTGCTCTCCCAAGTTTTGCGGCTGGTGGGGGTCAGGGACAGCTCTCCTGTTCTTATGACCACGGGGCCAGTTCTCCCATCTGCCTGAGGTGTTGATGGGGCAGGAGGGTAGGGAAGAGGGCATCTCTTTCCCGCCTATCCCACCACAAGACAGATGAGTAATGGCAACAGTTCTCCCATGCTCACAACTTCGGGGCTGGCTCACCCACACCTGTGCTAACAGGGTTGGCTCTACTGTGCTGCCCAGGTGAGGTGCAGGACCTGCTCTCCCGAGTGCTGCAGCTAGTGGGGGTCAGGGAGAGCTCTTCCGAGTTTATGACCACCTGCCCCAGGTGTTGGTGGGGGGCGGGGGAGAAGCAACTCTCTTGCAGGAGGCAGGGTTATTACATACAGATAAACAAGGGGCCAGGGATTATAGTATTCTAGACCAAGGAGGCAGGTTTCACTAATCTAGTAGGCGCAATCTACAGGGGATCGGTCTTTAGGTTGTGAATATCCCCGGGGAGGAAGCTATGGTGAACATTTTCTGCACACACTACCGAAATCCACACGCCGACCAGAGGAAGGCTTTACCCTTCCTCTGAGCCTCACCCCAGGGAGGAAGGATTTGCCATTTTTCCTGGGTCTGAGGTTATGGTTGTTGACATGGCTGTTCTTGGGTGTAGCATTATCCCTGTTTGGTTCTTTACCAACTTGACACAAGCGAGGGTCGTCAGGGGAGAGGGAACTTCAGTTGAGAAAATGCCTCCATCAGACTGGCCTATAGACAAGTGGGGGGGGGTGGTATTTTCTTCATTAGTTATTGGTGTGGGAGGGCCCTCTCCTTGTAACATGAATTCTAATAGGTCTTTTAATAAAAACCCGGATCTAGATATTGGGGCAAATGCTGAAAGATCAGAGAGACAAAGGAACAAGCCACTGCCACGTCTTACCTCTAGGACTCCTCAGCCTGAAAACCCTCAGCCAATAGGCCTCTAGCCGAATGAGCTTCCTCAGCAGAAAAGGCTTCGGCCAAAAAAGCCTCTAACTGAAAGGGACGCTTCTGGCAAAAAGCCTTTAGTTCCTGTCTCCTCATGCCTTGTATTCCTTTCTCCACCCAGCCATCACTTCCTGGGATTAAAGGCATGTGTGCTTCCCAGTACTGGGGTCAAAGGTGTGTGCCACCACTGCCTGGCTCTGTTTTCTCTCCTAGACTGAGTCAGTCTCATGTAGTCCAGGGTGGCCTTGAACTCATAGAGATTCAGAGGGATCTCTGCCTCTCCAGTACTAGGATTAAAGGTGTGTGCCACCACTGCCTGGCCTCTATATTTAATCTAGTGGCTCGTTCTGTTCTCTGATCTTCAGGTAAAGTTTATTAGGGTACACAGTATCTCACCACATCTCCTGGCAGGTGGTTCTGGGTGGTAGAGGAGAACAAGCTGAGCAAGCCATAGGGAGCAAGCTGTAAGCAACTTTCCTTCATGGCCTCTGCTTCAGTTCCTGCCTTGAAGTGCTTGCCCTGGCTTCCCTTAGTGATAGACTATGATGGGAAAGTGTAAGCCAAATAAACCCTTTCTTCCCCAAGCTGCTTTTGATCAAATCCCAGCAATAGGAAGCAAGCAAATCTACTCCACTAGCAAGATGGTTTTCTGGAAACAATTCACTGAACACCAGGGCATGATGGAATAGATACAGAGGTTGCTAAGGAAGCACATTTAACCTCCTAAGAGGTCTCCATGGTAGAGTGTGTGCTTCAGGCTGCTTTCCAGCCCTGTACCCTCTGACAGATTTCTGGCCAGTAGTTTTCTGAGGATCCTTATTCCCAGACAATTGGCTACAGGCTTGTGATTGGTATATCTTGACCAAAAGAGATGATCTCAACTTCTCAGAAGTTACTTTAGGAATGAGAGGGGAAAGGCTCGGAGGTATGTCCCAGGACCTGTGGATACTTTGCTGTGTTGCCCTATAGAAATGGAGCACAGGATAGGCCTTTGTATAGGTGAGCAAGGAAGCCGGCCGAGAGCAAGACAATGGGTGGATGCCCAGCTCCTGAGGTGTGATGGGAAAGAGGAGGGAAGGTCTGTATGCCCATCCATCTATACAGCCATATCACCCTGGGCTTTGCCTATGGAAGGCTATGCTCAGCCTACTTGTGATCTGTCCAGGCTTAGTCCCTATAAGGTATGAGGAAACTCATCTTTTTTTTTAAATTTATTTATTTATTATATGTATACAGTGTTCTGTCTGCTTGTATGCCTGCAAACCAGAAGGAGGCAACAGATCTCATTAGGGATGGTTGTGAGTCACCATGTGGTTGCTGGGAATTGAACTTAGGACCTCTGGAAGAGCAGCCAGTTCTCTTAACTGCTGAGCTGTCTTTCCAGCCCGAGGAAACTTATCTGTGGTGACTGTGTTATGCCCAGATCATGTCCCCAAAGAAGCCACCGGAGACTTTAGGTACAGAATGCAAAAGCAAGGTTTATTGTTCTTACAAGCCGCGCGGTCAGGGAAGCTCGTCAGAGCACTCACTTGTAGTAGTGAGGCCGGGAGGAGCTTGTCCTTTCTTGGGGAAGTTAGTTTTTATAGGCAAAACCCATCAAATTTCTTAGAGGGGAGGGGGTTAGTACGGGTCCATCCTTGATTGGTCCAGTTTTTCCCGGGCCTGGACTTGGTCTTATCTGTTTGCCCTGTCAGGAGTTTTACAACCCATCTCCGGGGTCCTTGAAGTTTGGGATGTTTTATGACCACTTAGCCTCTGCCAGATGGTTGAATATAGCTGATAAAGCCACCTGGGAAGAAGGGGGTCTAAGTTCTTATCTGCACTTAGGAATCCTTGAGCCACCATCGGGGCTGGCTGGCCAAGCACGTACTGATTGTGGGGGCTGGCTCAGTGGTCCAGGCTCTGTCCTCGACTCAAGCACATAACTCTAAGTTGGTGAGGGGCCCCATACAGTAAACATCTGGCTGAACTTTACATGCAGAAAGGGAGCTACTGCAAGGACTCTCTATGTCTTTTGTTCACGGCCCTCCCAGAGACTGCTTGCTCAGTCTCAGGAAACTGAAATTGAGGCCTGATCTCTGAGAGAAGACTGAGCAGCCTGTTATGGCATCTGCTTGGTCCTTTCAACTGTCAACTCAGGACTCTCTGTCCATCTGATGCAGCAGCAGAGCACCAGAGACCCCAAATAGCCATGGGGCAGGGTTTTTAAAGCAAGGGGGACCTGGGGTCTACAGACTACATAGGAACAGATGTGAGTAGCAATCATGTTAGTAACTTTTAATTAGCTAGGGTTAGTTGGGGGTTACAGTTATCCATTTTTGGGCGGGCCTGGACAAGTCCTAGGTTTTGTCCTTGAGCTGCCATGGAGGCTGGCTGGCCTAGCATGCACTAACTGTTGGGGCTGACTCAGTGGCCCAGGCTCTGTCCTTGACTCATGCACGTAGCTCTAAGTTGGTGAGAGGTTCCAGACAGTAAACAACTGGCTGAACCTTGAGCGGTCAGAGTACGTGCAGAAAGGGAGCTACTGCAAGGACTATGTCTTTTGTTCACAGCCTTCCCAGAAACTGCTTGCTCAAGTCTCAGGAAACTGAAATTGAGGCCTGATCTCTGAGAGAAGACTCAGCAGCTTGTTATGGCATCTGCTTGGTCCTTTCAGTGACCATTACGGATGTAGTGGGGCGGTTTCCCCCAAGTCTGTAGCTATCCTGAGGTACTCTACAGATTGGAGCAGGGTGCCAGAGGCAATGGCAGATAAAGGCTGAGTAGACAGCCTTGGGGAAAAGGCATGCTGAGTGTGCTGAGTTGTGTTGGACTGGACGGAACCATAGACAAGGAGAGCGGGAGAGAGCGCTGCTTCCAACACTCACAGCAGAGACTTCAGAACTCTCCACCAGACACATGAGTTTTCTAACATTCTGGGGTTAGAGCAAAGCCTACCACTATTAATAGGCTGGAAATAGGTCAATCCATAGGATGACCGAAAGAGCTGTCTCAGTAGCGTGCGAGAGCTTGTCCCTGGCATTCTCAGTCACCAGCCAAGTAGCCTGTCCATGGTCTTTTAACTAAGTGGCTCATGACAACTGAGCCACCTGGGCTCAGGCCCTCTTTATTCGGTGAGCATCTATCTGGTCCCCTTGAAGAGCTAGAAACACCCTGGAAAGGACATTGAGGTGACTGCAGATGAGGAAGGGGAGTCTGGACTTGCCAACCCTGTGCTTATGTAACCGATGGAAACCACTTAACTACACTATTTATTCTACAAGTGTTACTGAGGATACAATTTCCTGGAGGTATGATGGAAAGGTATTAATAAGAACCCTCAGCCAGATAAGTAAATAATCATAATCGATAGTAAAAATCAATGATGAACAAGAACAGGACAGTATGAGAAAATGGTGGGGTGGGACGGAAGGACGTGGTCTAGACGGGGTGTCTGAGAAAGTTCCCCTTGAAGCATTGACATTAAAGCTGAGACCTAAAAGACGAGGCAAGGGAAACTGAGAAAGTGGAACTCTCCTGGGGTAAGGCTGTGAGAGGAAAATGCACAGGCAGGCCGCAATGAACTCAGAGAACAGGAGCTGGAAGTGATGATTGAAAGAGGGCCCAGGCCATGTGGAACCCTGAGGGCTGCTGGGTAGCGAATTACTCCAGAGCTTAAAACAATAAGCACTTATTATTCTGGAAATTTCTGTGGGTCAGGAGTTTAGAAGCAGCTTTGCTGAATGGTTTTTAATCAGAGTGTTTGGCACTGTACCAGAAACACAGCCAGACACATCTATGTCTTCCCACAATCTCAGAATTGAATAGCAGCAAATTCGCAATTTCTTTTTTCTTTTCTTTTCTTTTCTTTTCTTTCTTTCTTTCTTTCTTTCTTTCTTCCTTTCTTTCTTTCTTTCTTTCTTTTTTTTTTTTTTTAGGACAGGGTTTCTCTGTGTTGTTTTGGTGCCTGTCCTGGATCTTGCTCTGTAGACCAGGCTGGCCTCGAACTCACAGAGATCCACCCGGTTCTGCCTCCCGAGTGCTGGGATTAAAGGCATGCGCCACCACCGCCCAGGCACAAAGTTTAGCCATTTCAATGACAGTAATTTGTCATATGATTCTTCCTACCTTGATAATCTAGTTAAGACGAATGCAAATTCCTTTATTCCAATCTTAATCACTAATGTAAACTCATATCATACAGCATACAGTGTACATATCTATATATCTATATGTGTATACATGTTTGTTGAGTGGATAAAAGTTAAAGCAGTGGACAGAGAGTTTGTATTGATAATGAACTAGACCAGTGTCAGGAGGAAGCTGCTGTTGGAGTTTCTAGAATCAAGGTTCAAGGGAGAAGCTGTAGAAGCCAGACACAGTGGTGCACGCCTTTAATCCCAGCACTCGGGAGGAAGAGGCAGCAGACCTGAGTCTGAAGCTAGCCTGATTTACAGAGTAAGTTCCAGGACAGCCAGGTTTACAGAGAAACCCTGTCTCAAAACACCAAAGGGGTCGGGTGGTGGTGTCACACGCTTTTAATCCCAGTACTCAGGAGGCAGAGGCAGGTGGATCTCTGTGAGTTCAAGGCCAGCCTGGTCTACAGAGCAAGTTCCAGGACAGCCAGGGCTACACAGAGAAACTTTGTCTTCAAAATTAAAAAAAAAAAAAAAAAAAGACCAAGGTTGAGTGCGTGCGTGCGTGCGTGTGTGCGTGCGTGCGTGCGTGCGTGTGTGTGTGTGTGTGTGTGTGTGTGTGTGTGCACGTGTGTAGAATCCCATTGTGAGGTGAAAGATCAAACTGGCTCCAGGGCAGAAAACAGCAGGTCCAGGTGAACACACAGATGGACAGGTAGTCAAGTACGCCCTGTCAACAGCAGGGGACAGATCCAAGCCAAACCCCCAGGGATAGTTGAGGAGTCCTCTGCTTGTCAGTCCTTGGATGCACACACTATGTGCCAGGTGATAGGTTGGTATGGGGCCGTGGCATAGCAGCGTTAGGTGTCCGTCTCTTTCTGAGGCCCAGGTGAGGGAGTCACACGCTTTCCTTGGTCTGGCCTGCCAGATAAGTTCTTGAGCCTGGTTCTCCTGACATGATTTTGGTATACCCACGCTGGCTAGTTTTCTGTCAACTTAACACAAGCTAGCGTCATCTAAGAGAAGGGAGCCCCAACTGAGAAAATGCCTTCCTAAGACCTCTCTGTAGGGCATTTTTAAAATTAGTGATTGATGGGGGAGGGCCCAGCCATGGTGGGTGGTGCCATCCCTGGGCTGGTGGTCCTGGGCTTTCTAAGAAAGCAGGCTGAGCAAGCCAGTAAGCAGCACTCCCCTGTGGCCTCTGTACCAGCTCCTGCCTCCAGATTCCTTCCCTGTTGGAGTTTCTGTCCTGACTTCCTTCAGTGATGAACAGTGATGTGGAAGTGTAAGCCAAATTAACCCTTTCCTCCCCAAATGCTTTAGGTCATGGTGTTTCCTCACAGCAGTCGTGACCCCGACAAGGACCACACCCACGTGCTCCTACAGTCACGGTATACTTTAATAAGCTTATAGGATGGCTCCCTTTCTGCGCCCAAGAATAATTCATTTATTAGTCCGTGCTGGGTGGGTGGTTCCTGACAGATGGTATCATTTCTATGTCCACCCAGGGCTTTCTCCTTCACAATTGAGTCTAAAGCTTCATACAAAATGGTGTCTTCCAGGGCAATGCACAGCCTGGAAAACCACTTGATACGACATGGAGTCACAGAGCAGCACATAGCCTGAAGCCGTGGCTAGCGGGAAGGCCACCTTCTAAGGGGGCTCCTCAGATGATTGACAGGAGGTGTAGGCTTATGGGGAGGCCTCAGTGCCTCTTAATCTGGGCATCTCCACAGACTGGGTAAGTGTCTTGGGGCACTGAGGCTGGATTTCTCTAGAGCAGGTAAAGGACAGGAGAGAAAGGGGCAATGGGGGGGGGGGGGGGGCTTATGCACCCCATTTTATGAAGTGGCACCAAAGCTCACACTCCAGTCCACCCTGTTCTAGTTGTAACTTGAGTCACACTCAAGAGGGTGGAAATCGGCAGCTTTCACCATTTCAAGCGGGGAGGGTCAAGGAATGTGTAAAAACCTCTGAAGAGCATGGGTAGGCCTTGGGGAGAAGCCTTCTGGGCCGAACTGAGGGCTGGGCTATCATGCTTCAGGAGCTCAAGCGCAGGCTCAGATAACGCTGAGCTTCAGCTAGCTTGGGAGAGGGGACAGGGACAGACACTTGCCCCTTTAGCTCTGGTTCTCCCTCCCTGTTGACTTCAGATTCTTGCCTCCCTTGCCCACATGGCAGCATGTGACTCTCTGACTCCCCTGCTCCTGAGCTTGCCACACACAGAGACCAAGTTCTTGGTCTCATTTCCAAATTCCTGGGACAAAGAATTGGATTGAGGAGACGTTGGCTAAAATCCTCCTCCTCTGGCCCGACCTGCAGAGGCCATGGCAGAAGGGATGTGGTGTGTAATCATGGCTGCCAACTGCCCGCCAAGTGGGAGTGGGTGAGGAAGGAAGTCACCCGAGCAAGGGAGTGCTGAGCAGAGTTAGTGTCTGTTTCAACCTTTTGACTCTTGGTGTCGACATTTCACCCCTCACAGGCGCTATGTTTCTATAGGAAGCTTTTCCATCAACTGGGCTGAATGAGATTTTACTCATGGGGATTTTGAGAGGGAAGTAGGTCTTGCTTATTAAAACAGCCCCAAGAAAGGACTCATGATGCATTTTATTGGGATGCTTTTGGAGACTGTTAAATAAAATGGTTTGGTCATAAAACAGTTGGAGTTAGTCAGTGGAATAAAAATATGAAGGCTGTTTAGGTGAGGCAGCGAGTATAAGTCCTATTCAAATTAGAAATAGGAGCTTGATCTTAGCAGTGAGATAGAGCAGCGACTAAGATCTCAATCAACATAGTACACTGGTTTCTCAGGGCAACCTGCCAGTGAAAGGTGGGAGCTTTTATTCTGGAGTAGCTGCTACAGAAAATGAGGGCTGGAGGACCACATCCTGGTGCTGTCACTGGGTCTGCATTTAGAAAGGGACTCTGTTTTACAGGCAGGCAAGTCAGGACCCTGAGGGGTTTATTTGAGTACCTCCACAGCTGCAGGGAGGTAACTTGACAAGGGACTACCTCTGACATCAGACTCTGAAGCCACTTGGCCCTCTCTAGTCTCCCCAGCCTCCTGTGGGGGTGATTTTAAGAAGCAGATATCATTGGGGAAGGTTGCATATGACAGCCCGGAGATGCAATAGCAAAAGCAGGCTGTTCTCACTTGTGCACAGTCTGAAGGTGAGTGGAGGAAGAAGCAGGGAGAAGGAGGATCCCAGGACCAGAATGATCTTTGGACGCCCGTTTTTGAACAAGGAGATATGCATAGTTTCAGCATATCTTCAGACAAAACGTGTCTGAAGAAAGCCGACTATGGTCAAGCTTGGAAAAGAAAAACAACAGAGGGAGATTATTGCCTTCAAAGTTTGTTGTTGTTGTTTGTTTTGATTTTTCAAATAAGGGTTTCCTGGCTGTCCTGGATCTCGCTTCGTAGACCAGGTTGGCCTCAGACTAACAGAGATCCACCTGCCTCTGCTTCCCAAGCACTAGGATTAAAGGCATGCGCCATGACCACACAGCACCTTCAAGTGTTTAAATGTTATAAAAATGTGAAGTTGCTAAAGTTTGTGTCTATTTGACCATGTACTTGTGAGGTACATGCCATGGTGCATGTGTGGAGGACAGAGATGAACTTTCTGGAGTTTGTTCTTTCTTTCTATTACGTGGGTCCTGTTGTGCCCAGGTCACAAGACCCCCAAGCAAGACCACCACAGAGCCAATATCCGATGCAAAACAAAGGGGTTTATTGATAACAAGCAAGCTTGGTCCGCCATCCAGCATCCGACACAGTGGGTGGAGGAGAACTCCCCGAGCACTCACTTTAAGGGATTTGTATAGGAAAGGTTTACATGCAGCTTGGGATTGGACGAGGGGGCTAAGGGTGAGGCAGTTCTTTGAAGTTAATGGCTGAACTATAAGCGTGAGGTTACTGATGGCTAACAGGATTCAGAGAATCTACAGAGACATAAATTTTTACTCCCTATGTCCTGCTTTTGTTGAACCCAGGGTATACACATTCAGTTTAATGTTCTAGTCCTATTCTCCTCTAAGGTCAACTTCTGGTCAGTTGAGTCCATTACTCCCCATATCTTGTTTTGCCAAGTCCAGGATACATAGATTTATTGTCCCAGCCTTATAAGTTCAACTTCTGGTAACTTCTAAAACTACTGGTCAGCAAATACCTTTGGAGGAGGGGAGGGGGAAGCGTCTGTCAAGATGGCTACTGATTTTTCCCTTTCAGGTCCTAGGGAGCAAACTCAGGTTGTCAGTCTTGGTGGCAAGAGCTGTTACTTGCTAAGCCATCTACCTGGCCCTTAATTAAACACACACACACACACACACACACACACACACACACACACACCCCACTTTACATGAGCATATGTTAAATTCTATATAATAATGGGTTTCATTATGACAATTTCATACATATATACAATAATGTGTTTAGGTCATATAACCCCTAACTTTCCCCCTCCTCCATTCACTAATTCCCCTTTCTCTCCCTCAGTAGTTCTCTTCTAGTTTGCCTGCCTTCCTTCCTTCCTTCCTTCTTCCTTCCTTCCTATTTCCTTCCTTCCTCCCTCCCTCTCTTCCTTTCTTCCTTTCTTCTTCCTCCTCCTCCTCCTCTTCTTCTGGGTATGGAGGAACCCAATGAGTCCCATTTAGGTTGCTTACAGAAGCACAGGCAGGGATTTGCTTTCAGGAGTGTGGCACCTTACCATTTATACCGCTGAAGAGAATGTCTCTCCTCCCTCCATCAATTGTTAATTGCATACATTCCTCAAGGAGGGGTGGGGTCCCATGAGCCTCTGCTTTTCCAAGGTGGGCTGTTGATGGGACCAATCCAGCTGCTCTGGATTCAGAGTGCAACAGCCAAACTACATCTGGAAGTCAGTGTTCCACACTACGCTCCCTACTTCTTGTTGCTCAGTGTAAGAAATCTTTTAGTGGGCTTCATCTCCAGAAAATGAAGATTTTCTTGGAATTGAGCTATTGCAACAAATTCTGATCCAGGACCAGACTGCTGAGAGGTATGGAAGTAGATTCAGGCGGCTTTGATGGGCAGACGGAGCTGAGTTTGTTCCGAGGTAGCTGGCGGGCATTGACTTAGAGTCATCCTTGCAGACCGTTGTGTTTTTGCAGAATAAACCGAATCTCAGAAATCTTCCCTTTAATTTCACTTGTTGTTCTAATAGCCCCCAGGAGCCAAGGCAACCCATCTAATTAAGCGTACTTGTACAGGCAGGTGTTCCCATTAGAGAAATGAACATCAATGGAAGATTGTGTTAATTTTCACAGCCAACAATATTGGCCCACATTATTGGACTGTTATATACTCAGTTTGCTGTCTATTTATCTGTTGGTTACTTTGTCTTTTAATGATACCATCAAGTGTAATTATCAAGTAATCTTCAGGGCATAAAAAAGAGCTTCATTCAGCTCCTTGGTAATAACAGTCATTACTGTACTCTGCAAACAACTGGCTAGTCCCTTGAAGTATCCGAAGAGTTTCCCAATCCAGAGAACTGCAAATTACAGAGTAACTATTCTATGCAACTCCAGTCATAATTTCAATGTAATTGGTAGAGCATGAATAACTATGAATGGTGGCGCACACACAACCTATTTACAGGAAACTCACAGTTATGTGTGGTTGTCTTAGTTAGGATTCTATTGCTGTTGTGAAACACCATGACCAAAAAAGCAAGTTGGGGAGGAGAGGGTTTATCTGGCTTATACTTCCAGTTGTAGTTCATCATTGAAGGAAGCCAGGAGAGGAACTCAAACAGAGCAGGAACCTGGAGGTAGGAGCTGATACTGAGGCCATGGAGGGTTGCTGCTTACTGACTTGCTTACAGTTTCAGAGGTTTAGTCCATTCTCATCATGGTGGGGTGTAGGCGGAAGTTTCTGTGTCCAGCCAGCAACTTCCAAATACCTGGCAGCCGCTTCCCAAATAACTGACTTGGAGGTTTAATATTACTTATAATTGCTTGGTCAGTAGCTCAGGCTTATTACTAACTAGGTTTTACACTTAAATTAACCCATAATTCTTATCTATGTTGAGCCACGTGGCTTGGTACCTTTTCTCAGTACAGCATTCTTATCTTGCGTCCTCTGCATCTGGCTCATGACTCCACCCTTTCTCTTCCCAGAATTCTCCTAGTCTGCTTGCCCTGCCTACACTTCCTGCCTGGCTACTGGCCAATCAGCGTTTTATTAAACCAATTCCAGTGACAAATCTTTACAGTGTATGAGAGCATTATCCCACAGCAGTGGGGAGCATGGCAGCATGTAGGCAGACATGGTGCTGGCAGCAGGAAGAGAGTGCCACTGGCTACTTGGGCTTTGCCCACCCCCAGTGATATACTTCCTCTAAGAAGGCCACACCTTCTCCAACAAGGGCACACCTCTGTTGATGGAAGTTTCTGTCCCACAAGCTGCTCCCAAATAACCACATAGAGGTTTAATATTAATTATAAATGCTCAGCCAATAGCTCAGGCTTGTCACTAGCTAACTCTTACATTTTAAGTTAACCTATAATTCTTATCTGTCCTCTGCCATGTGGCAGTACCTTCTTTCAACATGGGACATTCATCTTGCTTCTTTCTGCATCTCTCTCGAGTCCTGACTCTGCCCTTCTTTCTCCCAGCATTCTCAGTTTGGCTCTTCCACCTAACTTTATCCTGTTTAGCTCTGGGTCGATCAGCTTTTTTATTAAACCAATCACAGTGATATATATTTATACAGTGTAAAGGAATACTCCAAGTAATGCCACTTCCTGATGAGTAAGCATTCAAATATATGAGCCTTTAGGGGCCATTCTTATTCAAATCACCACAGTGGTATGACCAGAAAGGCAAACCCAACACTGAATACTGATCTAAATAAACATTACTTTTAGACGTCTTTTTCATCAGAATGGATTGCAATCTGTTTTGAGATGTTAACGGGGAGTATAGTGAACCCGAACTTCAAAAATGCCTTTTTTTGTTGTTGTTGTTCTAAATTGTGGTTTGATATGAAATGTTCCCTATAACATCAGGTAATGAGGCCTTGGATACCAGCTGATGGGCTTCTGGGAAGTGAATGCATCCTGAGGGTCTGACCTAGTGAATGGCTTAACCCCTTGAGAGGTACATAACATGACAGTGTTTTCAGGAGGTGATGAAAGTTAGGATGTGTGACTTAGTTGAAGAAGCAAGTCACTGGTGAGAGGGTGTCCTGGGGGTGGTGGGGCTGCTGTATCTTACTTCAGTTTCCTCTTATGTCCCCTATTCTCTGCTTTCTGAACACAATGACAAGAACTGCTCTGTCCTCCCCATCCTGATGGACTGAACCCTTTGAAATAGTGAGCAAAATAAGCAACTATTCCTTTAAAGTTCTCTTGGGTTTTTTTCTTCACAGAAGCAAGAAAAGTAACACAATGTTGAATGCTGAGGACAGTAGAGACCTTACTGCAGTATGGTTTCCTAGGGCAGAGGCTTATCAAAGATGACAGACATGAATTAATATGAGGATCCCCACACTCCCCACACCCACTACCATGCTAACTCTTAGATTTCAGTTTTCATTTGCAGATGTTTGGCCATTGTCTGAATTCTAAGATTGCCCAGTAGCAAAATCAAGACTAGGTTTGTCTATAAGCAGCTCATAGGTGAGGTGATCTCAGAAGCATCAGGAGAGACGTGGAATGAGGAAGTGAGGTCAGAAGGTGCGGATGTGAATAAAATGTGTGGCTATTGGCAGGTGACTGCAGCTTGAGGCCACTGGGAATCTGGAGCCTGTGAGGAACTGGACAGTTATCCCTAGCAGAAGTGAGGGGCCCGAAACATTCACCCACCTGTGTTTCATCCAGCAGCAGCTGGACATCCTCAGGATATTCCCTTTCTGTGCTTGGCTGGGAGTGGACAAAATAGAAAAGAAGGCTCCTCGTCTATAAAATGATTGTTGTGGAGTGGATGAGCTCACAGCAGTCAAGCGCTAGGCTCCCAGTCAGTGGTCAGCCATAACTAACAAGCTTTTCCTTGTATGGAACTTCTAGTTTCCTTCCTGTACTTGTTTTCATGGCTTCCATCCAGCTCCCTGAAACCACCAACACCATCAAAAAGCAGTCCTTGTCTTCTTCCCTTCCTCAAGTCACAGCCAAATAAAACATCCCTGGTCTCTTCAAACGCTCCCACGTGGTGGCTTAGCAAGCACCCTCCCATCCGGGCTCGTTGTCAAACTCTCTCAATTGCCTGGCCATTCTTTCATCTCCAGGTGGCTGCCAGGCCCGCACATGGTTCTCGAGATGTAGTTCCCACAGCAGGGAGGACAATGAGGCTCGTATCATTCTGTGCTGGCCAGTGCACTCTGATGTATCTGGCCAGAGACCTCACCGAGTGGTGTCAGCCAAGCCACAAGGTCAGGTTCAGTCCCTGTGTCCTCTAGTTGTCTCTTTGCTTGAACTTCTTTAGGCCTCCTCCTCCTCCTGTGTTAGAACAGTTGATGCTCTTCAACATGTCTACTAGCATCCCATCCCATTAGGGAATGAATGAATGAATGAATCTGTGTGTGTTGATGCTCTTGCTGTATTCTTTTGAGACTGGGTCTCACTTTGTAGCCTTGGCTAGCCTGGAACTCACATACAGACATGCCTCTACCTCTCAAGTGCTGGAGTTAGAGGTGTGTGCCATCACGCCCAGCTTTCTCTTGTAACATGAATTGTTAGAAGGTCTTATTAATAAAAACAAACCCGGAGCCAGGTATTGGGATGAACGCTGAAAGATCAGAGAAACAGAGCAAGCCACAGCCAACCTCACCTCGCCAATTCCTCAGCTGATCTTGTTTCCCCAAACTGAAAGCCTCTGTGTCCTCGTCCGAATGGATCTCAGCTGAACTGTTGCCAAAAGCTTAACAAGGCTCTAGTTCCTGATCCACATGCCTCATATACCTTTCTGCTTCCTGCCATCACTTCCTGGGAGTAAAGGCGTGTGTCACCATGCCTGGCTGTTTCCAGTGTGGCTAGGATTAAAGGTGTGTGTGCCACCATTTTCTGGCCTCTATGTCTGTCTAGTGGCTGTTCTGTTCTCTGACCCCAGATAAGTTTATTAGGGTGCACAGTGTATTAGGGGAACACAATATCACCACATTCTCTTCTTTTTAAAACACTGTTGAAATGGGATGTTGGCGGAGTACTTGTGGTGTCCAGGACTTGGTGATTGGGCACAAAGATGCATCAGCTACCTCACGTGCTAAAGACAGCCATCAGCCACTGGGCTAGAGCTTTGCTTATGAAGTGGAGTTGTGGTTGCCTGGGTCTTGCGCTTCATCCACCATTGAAGCTGTCATCCACACCTATTTCATTAATGAGCCCTGCTTCAGCCACAGGGAGTGGAGGAAATTCTCCTCCTTCTGAGCTGAATGATGGAGAAGAATTCCAAGAGATCCACTCACAGACACAGGGAAGCTTAACAGGGGAGATGTCTGCTGCGGCCTAGACATGTGGATTTGTCCTGTACCTTTCTTTCTTTTTTCTTTTTTCCTTCCTTCCTTCTTTCTTTCTTTCTTTCTTTCTTTCTTTCTTTCTTTCTTTCTTTCTTTCTTTCTTTCTTTCTTTCTTTCTTTCTTTCTCTTTATTTCTTTCTCTCTCTCTCTCTCTCTCTCTCTCTCTCTCTCTCTCTCTCTCTCTCTCTTTCTTTTTGGTTTTTCGAGACAGGGTTTCTCTGTGTAGCTTTTGGAGCCTGTCCTGGAACTCACTCTGTAGCCCAGGCTGGCCTCAAACTCACAGAGATCCACCTGCCTCTGCCTCCCGAGTGCTGGGATTAAAGGCATGCACCACCACTGCCCAGCAAAATCATAAATCTGTCTTCACTTTTTTTTTTTTTTTTCTGAAGCTGAGGACCGAACCCAGGGCCTTGCACTTGCTAGGCAAGTGCTCTACCACTGAGCTAAATCCCCAACCCATCCTGTACCTCTCTAAGAAAGAGGAATGGGAACGGCAGAGCGATGGCAGGGTCAAGAGAAGAGGGTGACCGCAGAGAGTCACTGGCACTGTTAACGTGACCAGGATCTAACAGGTCAAGTTCACTCTGATGAGGGTAAAATGCAGCTAAACAAGAGGAGTCCGGTAAGAGCCGGGAGGAGTTGGGGAAGCTGAGTCATGTGAGCAGCTGTGCACGGCAGGGGTGGTCCTTGCTTTGAACCCATATATTCTACCAGAGAGTCAGGGTCCACAGCTACCAGAGAGAAAGCCACCACAGCACCTACTCAAGTACAGGGAAGGGGGAGGATGGTACCAAAGGGTAGGCCGTGTCCTAGCCTCCCTTGCCAGGAGAGATGAGAGGAGGGGTGTAGGAGCAGCCTTTTACTCCAGTTTGCTTAATTCATAGCTGCTAGGTGATGGGTGATGCTTTCAACCCAACATCATGCTGGAACTTTAGATTTATTAGACATTTAATAAATAGACATGATCAAAAGGTTGAAGAGACTACCCCACAGTACTTTTAGGATACCCATTACCCTGTGGGCAGTGAGATAAATCTTAATACTTGGAGGGAAAGGGAACCATTCCAGGGTTCTATGAATTGACTTGAAACTTCTTCAGAACATGATTATACCGTGTGACTTTTAGGATACCCTCTGTGATATTCACCTCAGCTGGTGTTGGTTTTAGCTTCCTATTGCTGGTAATAGACTCCCTTAACTTGACAGCCAAGCCCTTCATCCTCTGATAGTTCTGCAGACCAGAAGTCTGGGTGGGCTCAGCTAGACCACCTAGGTCTAGTCTCACACTTGAGATGACCTCTGGGCGGACTTCCCATTTGGATGCTCTTGGCTTCAGAGATTCACTTGTCTAGGATGTTGACAGAATCCAGCCCCTTGTAGCCTCAAGTCTAAGGCCTCTGTTTCCCTGCTGCTATTAGTCTAGGGATATCTTTGGCTACTGAGCCAATGATCAACCTTCTTGCCTAGTCCCCTCCATGTACAAAACAGCCACTATGCCTCGACGTCTCCCTGTCCTGAATCTCCCCAAATCCTTCTGCTTTAGAGGACTCAGGGGTCTACAACAGGTTCATCTGGATGATCCAAACTAGTCTGCTTATTTTTGTGTATTTACTATTAAAGTGTGTGTGTGTGTGTGTGTGTGTGTGTGTGTGTGTGTGTGTATAAGAGTGTGTATGAGTGCTCACATGCATGTATGCATGCATTGGGGACAGAGGACAGGGTGTCTTCTGTTGCTCTCCACATTATTTTTTGAGACAAGGTTTCTCACTAAACCTGAAGCTCACAGATTGTCCGGACTTGTTGGCTAGCAAGCTCCCGGAAATCGGTGCTTCTCAGCCTGATCAACACCAGGGTCACTGATCTGTACCACCATTCCTAGCTTTTTATGTGGCTAATGGGGATCTGAACTAGGCCCTTGTGCATACACAGCAAGCATTTTACCCACGGGACCACCTTCCAGCCCCTAGTCTCCCTATTTGAAGGTAAACTGATAACTTGCTGGTTAGACTATGGACAGGTGCCTGGCTACCGACTACTCCTGGGGGACCAGAAGGACACCATTCCTGTGAATATTCCTGTAGTAACAAAACAGAAGCCTGGCTCTCTGGGGACACTGTAAAGCAGAGCATCCTAGTCAGGATTTCTATTGCTGTGAAGAGACACCATGACCACAGCAACTTTGATAAAGGAAAACATTTAATTGGGGTGGCTCACATTCTCAGAGGTCTAGTCCGTTATCATCATGGTGCAACATGGCAGCATGCAGGCAGATGTGGTGCTGGAGAAGTAGCTGAGAGTCCTACATCTTGCAGGCCACAGGAAGTGAACTGAGATACTGGGCAGTATTTTGAGCATATATGAGACCTCAAAGTCCACCTCCACAGTGACACACTTCATCTAACAAGATCACACCTACTCCAACAAGGCCACACCTCCTAATAGTGCCACTCCCTTTGGGGGCCATTTTCTTTCAAACCACCACACAGAGCGACACTGGGCTGCTCATTTCTAGACTTTTACATATGTAGGAAACACACTTCTTTCAGCACTAGCTGGTTCCCACACCCCGACTCTCCTCTCCTGCACCTCAACCCGATGCTAATGGATATGTCCCTGGAGTCACAGCTTGATTGTAAACTACAAATTCCTTTAGTGTTTTCTGGCTGAAATTCTCAAGAGGAAGATGTTTCTTTGTAAATCCATCAGACTCAGAAGGTATGTGTGCCCAGCCTGGAATTGTATTTCCTAGTCTACCTCACAAAGAGGCAAAAAGGTGTGTGTTTACAAACTAAAGGCCTTAAGAAGGCCCTGTTCTCATGTTCCCGCCTTTCATTTCCCGGTTAGCCAGCTGCAAGGCCATGGGAGGTGATGGAGTGATCTCATGGGAGGAGACTAAGATCCTAATACAGTACAAATGTGTACCTCGGGGCCTCCCTCCTTGCCTGTAGACTGGCTGTCTGTGGTATCTGGCTCTCCTTCCTGAGGAAGGATCGTGATTGTGTTTCCCCCATGCCACACCTTCATCGAGATGTTTTAGGCAGGACCAATTTTGTAGAAAAGGCTGAGCAGTCGACACATCTTAACCAATGTAATAGCCTTCGATGAGCTAAATCATGTCTCCTCTCCTGCTGTGGAAGAAGTGATGTGCCCTGTCAACCCCAGGGTGAGGCCTGTTCAGACTGCCAGTGGGTGGCTCGTTTGCCCACAAGGTGGCGCCCTTGGAGCCCAAGGAAGAGAACGGGGTAGGGGGTGGGGTGGATGAGGTAGGAGGTGAGGCTTTTCTATTAAGGCACAAAGGAAGGGTTCTTTTACTTTGCTTCCCTGTTTATTCCACCCTCCAACATCACCGCCACCCCCACCCCTACCCCCAGTCCTTAAAAGTAGCACTGAACAAGGTGCCTTTCTAGTCTCCCTCCCAGGGGATGCCCGTGCCTACAGTAGAGCGAAAGGCTGGGGTTTTATCTCAGCCTAAGACCCGTTTCCTTTGCTCCGGGGCTGTAATTGAAACCCACAGGGCACCTCCCTTCCATCTCCTCCTTTCAGCCTCTGAGGCCAGGAGATTAAGAAGTTTGGGGACCGATCCCCTTTCTCTTCGTTCTGTGGCTCCGTCTGTCTCTCTTTCAGGTCTCTCCATTCTCCATTTACTTTGGAAGGAGGACAATGGGAGAGGAAAATGTCTACCGTTAATTAAGCAGGATTTCCCCCGCAGGGACAGCACAGCGCATGAGTGGCCAGCCAGCAAAGGGGCCCTCTGGCCCTAGCTGGAAGTTTGCTTGCTGCCTTTGCTCCTACCGGATGAAAACAGAAGTTGTGTCAGTAAAGGACGCAGCCATTTCCAGGGAGTTCAAAGACGTTCATACTTTAAATAAGATTTTAAATGTTGGGGGTTGGGGTGGGGGGCGGTATGTGTAAGGGGCCTTGAATTTTGCCGTTGAGTTTTCTGAAGGTAGTCTTATATGATGCAGGATTTCATCAAAAGGAAACTGGTGGGGTACCTTCATGCCTTCTCTGCTAAAATCTGTCCAGGTGCTAGAGCCACAACCTCAGCACCAGAACCCTGTTTCTCTGGGGCTGTCACCCGGGCAACTCGAGGTCCATTTAAGTTCTTTCTAGTTAGTTCCAAAAGCCCTAGGCAGAGGGTTCACACTTCTCCTCCAGCCAGCCTGGGTCCTCTGACCCAGGTTGGAACAGGCTAAGTTCTGCCTAGTGCTCTCAGCCTTCCATGGCAGAACACGCTTCTGGGGTTCACAGTTCCCAAGAGTCACTTGATTCAAGCAGAGAAGGCATGAAGGCACCCCACCAGTTTCCTTTCGCTCTTTCCTTCCAGGGTGGGAGCCTAAGAAGCCTAGCCAAGGCCCTCTACCAAAGTGATAGCATCTTTGTCCCTTTTTTGTGTGCTTTCTTTCGTTCATCCCAGGTTGGGAGAAATCTCTCCAGTTTTTAGGGAGATTGACCAATACCACCAGGCAACGAAGATGCTGGCCAATTCATCGTAAATTAGTTATGAACAGGCTGAGAAGCCTGAGCGGCATGGGGTAAAAGGCAAACTGGCGTTGTCTCCCAGCCTCTGGAGTTACTCTTTCTCACCAGTAAGCAGATCCTCTGGTGACCACTTAGGTTCCATAATCCCTGGTCACTCTCGATTAGCATAGCTGTTCCTGACTTTCAGAGCTGTCTACTTTCCTGTCCTGTCAGCTTCATGACTCATGAAATGACAAGGCCAGGGCCATGGACACATCTCTCCTCCCTCAGCCTCCAGCTCTCGCTGCTCCAGGTCCATTGGTCCCTCACTCCCAACCATGACCTCTCTGAGAAGGTAGTGAGGTTAGCGGGCTGGTTCAAGGCCATGGCTGTTGTTTGAAGGGTCAGTTTCACTCTCCCTGTAGGTTGGCAGCACTCTTTAGAATGTGGGGTGCTGACTACCTTTTGGTTTCCATTGCTGGATTTAAAACACCAATGTGGGGGCTCAGAGAACACCTCACTTGTTAGCAAGCTCCTGAGTACAAAGCATGCTTTTTCATTTCCCACACCTAGGCTTTGAGGACTGGGATTAGAGGGAGACCTTGAGATCTTGCTGAGATGGAGCACCAGAATACTGAGGCAGGCAAGCATAGAGAACAGTTTAGCAACCCGTGACTCCACCTGACGTGGGCTTCACACATGCCTCTTTTCTAACACAGTTCCTGACAACCTAGGACCCTCGGCCACATGTACTATGAACATACTCCTCCCTGAACAAGGCCAAGAGCACCCTAGGACCACCACCCTCATTGAGCCACAGGTACACACCCCTTAAAACAATGAAATAAGTCTCTTCTCTACTTAGTTACCATCTGACTTAAATATATTCTTCTCAGTCATACTCTAGTTGTGTATGGGTATGGAATTAGGGAGACTAATCTGGCCTGAACTGGTTTTAAGTGCTAATAAGGCAAATTGTGTCCTCAAAGTGAACTATTAGGGAGAAGCCCTTATTTACCATCTTATGGCTATGCATAATTGGGTGCATCAATGATTAAAATCAGATACATTGTAGGAGGGAACAGTCTTAGTAGAAAAGAGATTATGGATCTTAATTTGTCAGTTAAGATAAAGAAGCACCCACACCATGATTCCCCAACCAGAAAACGCCTCCTCTTGAGCCTCATAAAAATAAGCCCCAAGCCAGGCAGTGGTGGTGCATGCCTTTAATCCCAGCACTCAGAAGGCAGAGGCAGGTGGATCTCTGTGAGTTCGAGGCCAGCCTGGTCTACAGAGCTAGTCCAGGACAGGCACCAAAGCTACACAGAGAAACCCTGTTTTGAAATACCAAAAATCAAAAACCAAGAAGGAGGAGGAGGAGGAGAAGGGGAAGGAGAAGGGGAAGAAGAAGGGGAAGAAGAAGGGGAAGAAGAAGGGGAAGAAGAAGGGGAAGAAGAAGGGGAAGAAGAAGGGGAAGAAGAAGAAGAAGAAGAAGAAGAAGAAGAAGAAGAAGAAGAAGAAGCAGCAGCAGAAGCTGCCCCCAGACAGTAATTGGGGCCCTTGAGAACTGTCTTAGTTACTTTTTTATTGTTGTGATAAAACACCATGACCAAAGCAATTTATAAAAGGAAGCGTTAAATTTGGAGTTTACAATTTCAAAGGAAGCGTTAAATTTGGAGTTTACAATTTCAGAGGGTTAGAGCCCATGACCATCATGACAGGGAGCATGGCAGCAGGGTGGCATGGCATTTGGCATTGGGGCAATACCTGAGAACTTATATTTTGATCTATGAGGAGGCAGAGAGAGCTAACTAAGAATGCTGTGGGTTTTCAAAAACCTCAAAGCTGGCCTTCAGTGACATACCTCCTCCAAAGGGACACACCTCCTAATCCTTCCCAAACAGTTCCACCACCCGGGGACCAAACATTCAAATATATGAACCTATGGGGGACATTCTCACTCAAACCACCACAAGTGCCTTCACTCATGTGACCCTCTGTCAGTCTTGACATGCATCCCTTTCTAGTCAGTAGTATGGCCCTGTGGAATATTATTATTATTATTATTATTATTTTATTTTTTTTTTTTTTGGTTTTTCGAGATAGGGTTTCTCTGTGTAGCTTTGTGCCTTTCCTGGAACTCACTTGGTAGCCCAGGCTGGCCTCGAACTCACAGAGATCCACCTGGCTCTGCCTCCCGAGTGCTGGGATTAAAGGCGTGCGCCACCACCGCCCGGCCATGGAATATTATTTTAACTGGGCAAAGATTATTACATTTGTTTATGCTGTGGACTGTTTAACTGTGTAAAGGTATGTTACTTTTGTCTATGATGCATCTGTTGAATTATGTAAAAATGTGTTGCATTTGTTTCACCTTGCCTGACTAAGGCACCTGATTGGTCTAATAAAGAGTTGAACAGCCAATAGCTAGGCAAGAGAAAGGATAGGTGGGCCCGGCAGGTGGAGAGAATAAATAGGAGGAGAAATCTAGTCTTGAGAAGAGAAAAAGGAAAGAGAGAAGAAAGGAACGAGAGGAGTGAAGGAAGGAGACGTCCAGGGCCAGAAGCCAGGCAGACGCCAGCCAGCGAACACGAGAAGCAATGAAGGTAAGATCTACAGAAGGAAAGAAAAGTGAACAGCCCAGAGGCACAAGGTGGAGAAAGAGAATCAGGATAATTTAAGTTAAAAGAGCTAGCCAGAAACATGCCTAAGCTAGGCCAAGCATTCAAAACTAATAAGACTCTGTGTCCTGATTTGGGAGCTGGTTGGTGGCCCAAAAGCAGAAGCCTGGTATTGTATTGCTTCACTTTAGATAAAATTCTCTCGTTCTTTTTGCAAATTATTTTGGTTCCTTGAATAAGAGACCAAGAACATGGGAACGACTAGTCTAGATCCTGACCGATGAAAATAACACATCCTCCTTCTACCAGGTCTGACCAGTGTTCCTCTGCTCATCCCCATTGGAGTGACCAGAGGGATGCTGAGATGGTTGTGCTGTCCTGCATGTGAGCAGGACATCTGTATCCTTTCCACCTGGTTCTCTTCAGGCCTGGAATTACATTGAGGGGTGGGAAAACCACATCCTCAAAAGGGAACTGCTTTGAAGCAATCATCATTAAAGGTTTGAAAAAAACTAATCTTAATTTAATAAGGCAAGTTCTTTTTTTAACTTCCCTTTGTATTCTTTGTGTGTTTCACATCATGCGTCTCAATCCCATTCATTTCCCTACCTCTTCATATCCACCCTCTGCCCTACCACCAAAATAAAATAAAATTTAAGAGAAAAAAAAGAAAAAAAAGGGCAAAATCTCATCAAGGAAGTTGTAGTGTGTCACAGTGAGTCACACAGCAAACCCATTTGTCCATATTGTGTTCATTGCTAAGAGTCATTGGTCTGGTTCAAGGTCTCTGGTTTCTATTACATTATCGATGCTGGGCCCTCACTGGGATGCTTCTTGGATATCCTGTTGTTCTGTGTCGTGGAGATCCTGCAGCTTTTGGTCTGCAGGACCAGTCAGTCCCTTCATGTGCTCCAGCAGATCATAGATGGGGTGGATGTTGGGGTGGACAAACTCATAACTCTGGTTTTGGGCCTGGGCAGCTGCAGGGTTGGTCAGCCTGCCAACTCTCGCTTGTCCTCACCACCAGGGTGAGCTCTCTAGCATTGCCCCAGCTAGTTCGTCCCTTGCCACAATTAGTGAGGGGCAGGGCCAGTTCTCCTGCTTTCATGCCCTCAGGGTTGGCTCTCCCACACGTGGACCATCTGGGCCAGCTCTACTGTGTTGCCCAGGCAAGGTATAGTGGCCACTCTCCTGAGTGCTGTAGCTGGTGAGTGGAAGGGGCAGCTCTCCTGCTCTTATGTCCTCAGGGCCAGCTCTCCCATCCAACTCAGGCATGGGGGGGGGGGCATCTCTTCCCTGCCCATGCCACTACATGGCAGATGGGGAGCGAGGCCAGATTTCTCATGCTCACATTCTTGGGGCAGCTCACCATGCCCCCGTCTACAGGGTCAGTTCTGCTGTGTTGCCCAGGTGAGGTGCAGGGTCTGTTCTCCTGAGTGCTGCAGCTAGTGAGGGGCTGGGTCAGGTCCCCTACCTGCTGCAGGTGGTGAGGGACGAGAGAAGAAGGGCACCTTTCCCTCACCCATGCCACCACATGGCATACGAGAGGGGTGCAACCAGCTCTCCCATTCTCACACCCTCAGGGCCAGCTCGCCCATGCCCCTGCGAACAAGGTCAGCTCTGTTGTGCTGCCCAGGTGAGGTGAAGGACCCTCGCTCCTGAGTGCTTCGGCCAGTAGGGGCAGGGCCAGTTCTCCCTAGTGTTACAGCCCAGTGAGGGGCGTGGCCAACTCTGTACAGCCCTATTCTCTTGGCCTTTGGTGGCATCAGGAGCCTCGGACATCAACAGAGACCGCAGCTGCATCAGATCCATGAACCCAGACATGGACCCTGGCAGCAGCCCAGGCCCAGACATCACCATGGCCCTGGGTGGCAATGAAGCCACCCACCTCAGCCCGATCCTCACCTTTTTTTTTGCCTCTTCAGATATGCCTCTGTTCACAGGACAAGAACTATTCTCTCCCTCTCTCTGCCCTGCACCACACCATACATTTGCTCACCATAATAGTGTCCATCTACCTGGTGCCGCAAGGTGCCGGGTGGGCCCGAGTTCTCTCCTTGGAGCCTGGGGCAGACCACCCCAGGCCTGCGTGTGGGTCTCCTTGTCCTGCTCAGTCTGTGGTGGCTCTGGGCAGGATCATGCTTCCTCATCACAGAGATCATAATAGTGCCCAACCGCCTGGCACCAGAGGCAGGCTCCCGGTTGGTTCTGAGGTCTTGATGGCCGGGACTAGAAGGCCCGGGACTAGAAAGCCCGGGCTGCCCTTGGTTGAGTCCCACCCACCCACCCCAGCCGCATGGTGTGGGGCAGAGGTGTTGCTGGAGTCCTCTCGTGGGCCCTAATAAGACAAGTTCCAAGCAAGAAAAATGCCGTTTTCCACAGAGCCCATGGACTGCTCCCTCAGACCTTTCCCTATACACTCGACTCCCACTGTGGTTCTGAAGCCGGGCCAGCCTGTACCCCACATTTCTCAGATCACAGGGAAACAGCAGCAATTCTTAGGAATAATCTGTCTTTTCTCTTTAAAAAAAAAAAAAAAAATCTCAGCAGGGCGTTTGCAGTTGATTAGAACAGATCCCTGTTCGTGCTGACTCACTGTGCCGGGACCACCAAGTAACCAAGTCACTGCGTTTTCCTCAGATGAGTTCCGTGTCAGACAGTGCCGTGATCCTCTGCACATTCGCTCACGTCGGAGGCTGTCAGTAGGTCAGAAGACTGAGTCACGAGCACAAAGGTGCTGCAGTGCTGTCCCTGGAAGCCGTGGCTTCCAGAAAGTACCACGGTGCGGGTGTGGTTAAGGATTTAGAGTCAGGAGATTCTTCTTGATTTTTCTAGGTGATCCTAACGTGACCACTTGGGGCCTTATAATGAAGGGAACAGGGAAGGGGGGGGTGCAGGGACAGGCCCATGAGCTAAGGGGTGCGGGCTGCAAAGGACAAGGAAACAGATCCTCCCCAAAGCCTCCAGCAGCCGCATAGATCTTTCAGTAGGGTGATTTCAGCCCATGGGGACTGGTTTTAGGTTCCCTTACAGATCACAAGGAAAGAGTTTTGTATTGCTTTAAGCTAGTAAATCTGTGGCAATTAGTTGCAGCAAGAGCCCTCCAGATAAATGCAGTCCTTGTTAGAGGACGCTGACGTGAGTGGTGTGGATTTGCAAGATGGGGGGCGGAGGGCACAGCCCCAACTATCATCTCCAGCCCAGACCACAAAGGTCTCAGGTGTCGCTTCCTCCTGGACTCCACCTGGGCCTGAGGCTTCATGACTCCAGGCCCAGAATCTCATCAGCCAGCCTAGGGGTGGAGCGCACTGACTGACCACACCTGGAATCGGAGAGCAGGTGGGTTTGCCTTTCTTTCCAAATTACTTTGGAGAAGAATGAGGACTAGATAATTTATGCAAAGTAAAATGGAAACAGTGTAACGCAGTAACAACCCCTCACTCAGTCATGTCCAGTTCCATTGGAACTGAGAAACCAGAGAAGGTTTGAAGTGCTTTTATTAGAATGGGGAAGAAGAGTCTTGCATGCTAAATAGATCACATAAAGCCCCATTCATCTGCTTCCAATACAGTGAGGTCCCTTGCATTCATTTGTTGTATGAAGCATCCTTTATTGTGATGAAGGATGTAAAATCTGCATATAAGTGTGATGCACATACGTGGTTCCCTGACTTCGTGAAAGATAATAGAATCCCTCAGGGTCCAGAAGCAGAGCCTTTTGGTGAGATTAGAATGTTCCCTGCTGAAAACCATCCACATCGGCTAGCACTAGTTACCATCACCATTTGCCAGGTGGCCAGCCACCCAAACGACGGTTTGAAGCCTGCTTCACATGGAAGCTGGGAAGCAAATTCAGAGGCCCACCCTAAAGCAGGGGCAGCTAACAGGCTTCGAGAAAGCTAAGTTCAGACACACAGAGATCAAGGAAAGAGAAAACAGCCCACCTGAAAGGTCTGAGATCTAAGAGGAGTCACACCATCTAAGGTAGCTGGGAATGGATGGGTACATCTAAGCAAAAACCAGCTAAAAAAGATTATTAGTGTACAAATTGTGGGTTAAAAGAGACTTACAATACCGGATGCCGATGGCGTGTCGTGTAGATGGGAGGCGGACGATCAGAGGGAAACAATTCCAAGGCCCTCATCTGTCGGTGAGGAGACAGCAAAAACTACAAACCTGTAAACAGCAAAGGAGACAGGTCCTCTCTGACACCTAGAGTAACCAGAGACAGGTCATCTCTGACACCTAGAGTAACCAGAGACAGGTCCTCTATGACACCTAGAGTAACCAGAGACAGGTACTCTCTGACACCTAGAGTAACCAGAGACAGGTCCTGTATGGCACCTAGAGTAACCAGAGACAGGTACTCTATAACACCTAGAGTAACTGGAGACAGGTACTCTCTGACACCTAGAGTAACTGGAGACAGGTCCTGTATGGCACCTAGAGTAACCAGAGACAGGTCCTCTCTGACACCTAGAGTAACCAGAGACAGGTACTCTCTGACACCTA
>CABHPP010133839.1:0-13556 GCA_902168425.1 Peromyscus attwateri
TTTGGTTTTTCAAGACAGGGTTTCTCTGTGTAGCTTTGCGCCTTTCCTGGATCTCACTTTGTAGACCAGGCTGGCCTCGAACTCACAGAGATCCGCCTGCCTCTGCCTCCTGAGTGCTGGGATTAAAGGCGTGTACCACCACCGCCCGGCAAGAATCTTTTCTAGAGGGGTGGGAGAAGGGAGGACAGGGGAATCCATGGCTGATATGTAAAATTAAATTAATTCGAAAATAAAAATATTTATTAAAAATAATCTTTTCTATAGCTGGGGTGGGGTGGGGTGGGGTGCACAGCACAGTGCAGGAGGTGGAAAGCCTGGGGAGCTGGGCAATGATGGAGAATCAAAAGCTGGCCTGGCCAGCATGGTGGCTGCAAAAGCCCGTAAGTCCAGCACTCAGAAGTGGATCTCTGCAAGTTCAAAGTCAGCATGGTCTACATTTCGAGGCTACACAGAGAGACCCAGTCTCAAAAAAGGGGAGGAGGGAGAGAAAAGAAGAAGAGGAGGAAAAGGAGAAAGCCAAAAAGCCTGCAGCTACAAGGCAGGGTTCCATACACCACCTATATACACACCTTCCTAGCCTCAGGGTATTATCTCGTTACTGAAGAGCTGCTGGACCTCAGTTTACTCTTTTGAAATGGGAACAAACATAATAGATATCTCAGAGTCATTGATAAGGATTTAAGGAATTCACAAGGAGGAAGTACCTAGAATCTCTACAGGAACTCACTACACAGAATGCTATTATTACTGTTATCCCTGCTGTAAGGAAAGGATAGCCTTGAGCCCAGGCATTTCCCTTTCCAGGGCTCCTCCCCTACAGTTATTTGTTCAAGGAGACCTACTGTATTCTATCTGCCTGTAAGCAAAGCATTAAGAAGCAGTTGCCAGAGAATCTGAAGTTCCAGGTCAACCTAAGCTGGGTAAGGAAATTCTGTCTCAAAATAAAAATAAAATTGCAATTCATTCCTTCTTCCCAACACCCTTCACTCCACTCCTTCCCCTCTTTAGTACCCATTATCTTATAATATACTACATATCACATAAATTAATTCTCTTAAGTTTAATTAAGTTTAATCTGCCCCTCCCGTCTATCTACCTATAGAAAGAACCATCGAAAAGCCGTCCCTTTTGTTCACGATAGTGTCCGAATTCCTAGACCAGCGCCAGGCACATAGTATGTCCATGGTATATACTGCAGGATAAATCCATGAATAAATTCATTCCACGCGCCGGGCGGTGGTGGCGCACGCCTTTAATCCCAGCACTCGGGAGGCAGAGGCAGGCAGATCTCTGTGAGTTCGAGGCCAGCCTGGGCTACCAAGTGAGTTCCAGGAAAGGTGCAAAGCTACACAGAGAAACCCTGTCTCGGAAAAAAAAAAAATTCATTCCACGCTGACAGCCTCTGATGAGCAAGGAATTGTGCAATGTATGGGGTGGGGGAGTGGGAATTAATTACTAGACCTGTCCAAGGAGGAAACCTTCTTACCTGTGGGAAAAGTACCTTCCTGGGAAGTATTCACAGTGAAGGAGAAGGGGAGGGGCCACGGAAAAGGATCCAAAGATTGGGAGCAAGCTTTAAAGAGGTTTTGTTTTGTTTTGTTTTGTTTGTTTGTTTGTTTGTTTTGGGGGGAGGGGTGTGTTTCGAGACGGGGTTTCTCTGTGTAGCTTTGCGCCTTTCCTGGATCTTGCTCTGTAGACCAGGCTGGCCTCGAACTCACAAAGATGTGCCTGCCTCTGCCTCCCGAGTGCTGGGATTAAAGGCGTGCGCCACCACCGCCCGGCTTTAAAGAGGTTTTAACCTGAACTTTTGCTAATTTAAGTTTGTGTTTGTCTATTTGTTTGTTGAGGTAGCACTCTCAAAGTCCAGGCTGGTGTCCAACTCCCTTAGCCTAGGATGACCTTGAACTCCAGGTTCACCTTCCTCCTCCTCTTGAATGATGGGATTACAGGCCAGCCACATCCACACCACCACACCACACACAACTTAGTGTTGCTAATTTTATAAACAGAATCTTCTTTTGGTGTAAATCAGGACTTCTCTAATGCCAATCTCTCGTGCTTGTCACTTTGCAAATTTATATACATATCTCCAGGGAGCACTGTCTTTCCTAACTAAGAAACAGAGTCTTGTTGGGAGCATTCAACACAGATCATGCCATTCAAACACTCACTTGGAAGTGGTGGTGGTGGTGGTGGTGGTGGGGTGCTAGCTAGTTCTTTATCAAGCATATCCCTGTAGAGTTTGCCATGTCAGTCTCTAAAATGGAACTTGGCCCAAACCAGGCTTCAGATGAAAGGGTAACTCTGAGGCAGCCCCTTTAGGACTAAGGGTGGGAACCTAACTTAGGTTCAGCCAAGCCATAGATTTGCCCTTTGACACAATCAGTCCTGAAATGTATTGGGTAAATCGGATTCCATTTTCAGGACCAGAAGTAGAGAAAGTAAGAGAAAGGAAGGAGGAGGAAAAGGTGAAAGGTCATGATTTTGTCAGAACTCTAGATTATAGAAGCTGCAGACTGTCTACAGCTGGACTAGTTAGATGTGTACTAACTGAACTTCATGCTGTTGTTCCATTTTCTTAAAATCAGAAAACTTCGTGTTAAAAACAGAGATCGCAGCCTGCCGTGAAGGACCTGGGAGCAGTGATGTCAGTCAGCCTTACAGGTCAGCCGCAGGACCACAGGACCAGCTCTGCGATGGTTTTCTCCCTGTTTGGAGAGGACACCCAGTTTCTAGTTTGCCACAATCCCAGCCGATCCCCGCTTCTCTGGTTCCTGGAATGGGTTCATCCATTTCCCCACCACTCTCGCTGCGGCTTGAGAGGGATGCCCGCCTGTGCTAGGAGGGGCCAGAGCTCTGAGCAAGCAGATTATACAACAGAGTGTCATGGGCTTCAAACACTCTTCCCCTGGCAAGGGAACCCATTGTTTTCAAACAAAGCTTTACCCGTAGTGACATCATTTGAGTACTACTTAGGTAAAGGCAGCCACAGAGGAGACAGAGACAAGTGGGCACAGAAGGCAGGAAGAAAGGCCTTTAGTGGGGGCGGCCCCTAGGCACACTAACTAGCTTCAGTTCCAAAGGCCTGCTGCTCTGCATTTCCTTTTTTCTCGTGGCAATCCTGCCCACCCAGCCTTATTACTCATTCCCACCCCAGAAGAGCCCTAATCAGGCCACAGTCAGATGAGTGGTCCAACACCATCCTCAAGCGAGAAAAGGACAGCACAGGGCTTCTGTGAAGTCAATACCAGACTTTTCTCTTGTTTCATTACCTGCTTCCATCTCTGAATCATAACAGGAACTACTCCAGTCAACAGCATTAAATGACACAAGGCCTTACAGGCTTGGTATCCAACAGGAGTGTCACACTGTCTCCAATTTAAGTGATACAGGTCTGCTCTCCAGTTTTAGACCACCTTCCGCACCTCAGTGTCCTTGATGTCTCATACGACATCAGGCAAGTATTCCAGAGAGGAAAGGCATCTCTCCAGACCTTGTCTTGTCTCCTCTGTGTATGTGTCTGTGTGTGTGTATGTGCACTTGGGGGAAGGAGGCATGCACATGTGTGCACATGGGTGCGGAGGCCAGAGGCTGATGATGACTGTCTTCTTCAGTCGCTCCCCGCTCTATTTTTATTTATTTATTTATTTATTTATTTATTTATTTATTTATTTATTTATTTGAGACAGGGCTTCTCTGCATAGCTTTGGAGCTTTTCCTGGATCTTGCTCTGTAGATCAGACTGGCCTCGAACTCACAGAGATCCGCCTGCCTCTGCCTGCTGAGTGCTGGGATTAAAGGCGTGCACCACCACCACCCAGCCCCCGCCCTATTTTTTGAGATGGGGTCTCTCACTGATGCTGGAGCTAGACAGTGAGCTTTAGGGATGGATCCTCCTGTCTCTGCTATCACAGCACTGAGATTCCAGGCACAGAATGCCCGAATCTAGTTTTGTACTAGCAAGTGCTTTATGGCAATCTCCCCAGCCTCCCTCGATTGCCTTTTATGTGGGGAAGGAGACTCTAAAACTCCAAGATCCTTTGGCTCAGAGGTTATAAGAACATAGGTAGGTCTCTGAACCATGTGTACATTCAGGCCTCAAAGCTCCAGTCATAAAAATAAGTTAACGTGGTTATTCATGATAGGTGCCAACCTGAATATAGAATATAGGAAGCACTTAGAAATCCTCAGCACTCACCGACCATAAAAACAGGACCATATGAGAAATGTGCTCTGCATCTGACCTAATTGCAAGGTATAAAATCAGTGACCTTTGGTACCCAGGGAAGGTTTATCACACACACACACTGCCTCCTGCCCACATCCACAAGAAAAATTCAGTACCTCCAAGTTTGTTGGGGGTAGGGAGTAGAATTTAGATGATATAACCAAACAACAAAAATTCCCTTCTACCTTTTTCTTGTTAGCATCAGAGCATTTCTAAGAAATTGGTTTTTAACTTTCTTTTTTTTCTTCTTTCGGTATTGAGGCGTGTTCGCCTTCCTATTTAAGACAGCTGGTGATTAATTAAATCTAAGACTGCTTGAAAACGTAGGTATTACCGATGGAAAGCAAGTTAGAGATCCTACACAAATAATCCCTTGGATAAAAATTTCAATTATTCCTTTACACAATCCCAACTCTGCTGATTGGACAAAACATTGTCCAGCTGTTGATTTGTGTTAAGTACTAGAGGTGTAAGAATTAACACAAAGGCCTGGTTCCTACCTTCAAGGGGCAGGAGACAAACACACACAAGTGAGGGGATCACTTTTTCTATTGGGCAACTTTCTCACTGCTGTGATGGAAACATCACAGAAACAATTTGAGGGAGAAAGGATTTATTTCGGCGTATGGTTTCAGGGCTATCAGTCCATCACAGCAGGGGAGGCGTGGCGGCTGGAGCAATGAAAGAATGTGGCAGAGGCTGCTCACGAGTTGGTAGATTAGGAGGCAGAGCACTCCACTCGAGGTGGGCTGGACTATAACCCTCAAAGGCTGACCTCCAGGAACCCACTTTCACAGCCGAGTTTCCTTCCTCAAAGGATCCGCAACCTCCCGAGATCACACCACCAGTTGGGGATGGGATGTGCAAAGACATGAAATTATGGGAAGTACTATGCATTCAGACCATAACAGGTTTCAACGCTGGTGAATTTTGTGAAAAGGAGAGAACAGAGCACTGGTGACAAGAGAGAAGGGCTTTAAGTGTGGTCCTTAGATGATCGCTTGGAGAAGGTAACTATGGAGTGAGACCAATATGATGAGACACACTCCTGGGAACATACGAGGTCAGGAATAAGCTTGGGAAGATGAGAGGCCGAGAAGAACACCTACATATTTGAAAGATAACAAACAAGTGAAGAAGGGGGAGAATAAATTCTGGGACAAAATCAAAGTCACATCAGATAGGACCTGATGGTCATCCAGTCACCACCGGAAGTCACGGAAGGGTTTTATGATCAGTAGTACTGCAGTTTGGACCTTGAGTGTCCCACAAAGGACCATTTGGTAAAAATCTGGATCCTCAGTGTGGTGCTATGAAGAGAATGGGTCAAACAGAAAGTGGTGGGTCGCTGAGAATGTGCCCCTGAAGAGGACTGCAGGACCGACCCCAGTCCCTTCTTTCCCTATTCACACAACAAGGCCAACGAACGAAACCAGGACCCAAAGGAAACCTATCATCATAAACTGATTGTCTTGGGTGTGTGCTATAGTGGCACAAAGATGATTGACACAGGTGGAGTGCCACAACAGGCTACGTCTGCCCATGTGTTCTCTGACAACATTTCTCCTGGAGAGACGCAACACTCAGGTCTACTCACCCTAGACAGGGTTCCCACAACAGACCAAAAAACAGACCAAAGGACCGATACCATCCAAGTCCACTTTGGTGAACCAATGAATTTTACTGCAGTTACTTACAAGACCATGGCTGAGGAGTTACTTACAGGAGCAGCAATAACTCAAAGACAGGTGCAAACCAGAGCCCCCACCCCAGCACAAGTGATAGCTCACAAAGCTGGGAACCTGGAGCATACTGCATAGCCTGCCCACAATTCAATAGCTTGAAAAGTGTCCTTTCCAAGTGAATCTGATATAAACTTCTTCCAGGAAGCTTGGTTGGTTTCTGGGCTTTCCAGGCACTGGTCTGGTCTCAGAGTCTTGTTTGCAGCTTGGCTGTGCTCTTCTAAGGGGGACTCTGAGCTTTTATTGTTTACTCTGACAGGGAGGGGCCTAGTGAATCTGGTCAAGTTCGGGGACTTCCTGAAACTATTTTGAGTTGTTTACCTTCCTGCTTAAGGAACTTCCCTGTAGGATATAATGTTTTAATCTTGGAGGAAATTGTTACACAACAGCCTGAAGAAGAAGCTGCCACATCTCTGGCATAACCAAAAAAGCCACTTAAAGAGAAAGAAGACTGTCTGCAGAAACGGCGGAGTTCAGTGTTGCAAGAGATCCCAAGAGGGTTCTGAGGACAAGGAGGGAGTACTGTTAACAGTCTTTTCTAAGGTTTTACTTGTAGTTATGTGTTGATGTGCGTGTCTGTGTGTGATTTTATGCATATGAGTGTAGCACCTGAAGCCAGAAGAGGACATGAGATTCCCTGGAGCTGGGGTCACAGGCGACTGTGAGCCACCTGATCTGGGTGCTGAGAACTGAAGTCAGGTCCTCTGCAAGAGCAGCATGTAATCTTAGTTGCTGAGCCATCTCTCCAGCCCTCTGTAGCAATCTTATTTCTGCATTAGAAAGCTCTCACTGAGGGCTGGAGAGATGGCTTAACTGTGAAGACCACTGGCTGCTCTTATAGAGGCCCTGGGTTCAGTTCCCAGCATCTGTGAGTCTAGTTCCAGGGGATTCGATGCCCTTTTCTGGCCTCCATGAGCACCAGTCACTAACAAGCATACATCTATGAAGGCAAACATTCCTACACATAAAGTCAAAATTATGGATCTTATTTCTCTCTTAAAGATAAGGTTGCCGGGCGGTGGTGGCGCATGCCTGTAATCCCAGCACTCGGGAGGCAGAGGCAGGGGGATCTCTGTGAGTTCGAGGCCAGCCTGGTCTACAGAGCTTGTCCAGGACAGGCTCCAAAGCTACAGAGAAGCCCTGTCTCGAAAAACCAAAAAAAAAGAGGTAAGGTTTATGTAGCTCTGGCTCTCCTGGAACTTGCTATATAGATATAGACCCAGCTGACCTCGAACTCTCGAACTCTCAAAAATCCCCCTGACTGAGTCTCCTGAGTGCTGGGATTAAAGGCATGTGCCACTACTCCAGGAAGCTCTCACTGGGCTGGAGAAATGGTTCAACAGTTAAGGGCGCCTACTGCTCTTCTACAGGACTCGAGTTTAGTTCCCAGAATGATCTCACCAGATGACAGGATGAACTAGAAAAAGAGCAGAGGTGATCCGCAGTGGTCCCTTTAGGACTCGGCTGTGATAAACCAAGAAGAAAGAGATGGGGAAGCTTAGGGACTGGGCAGTGATGATTGTGATCTAGTGTAGCCTCAGTGATGCAGGACTGTCTGGGGTGCTAGGTGGATGAGGAAAGACAAGTGCCCATAGATAATGCTTTGTTTTTCAGTGGAAATGTCGGGTTACAATAGAGGTCAGCACACACCTATCCAATAAGGCTGAGCCAATGGCGGGGGGCATTTCAAATACACACTAAAGTTCATCCAAAAGGGAGATTCCATCTCCCTCAACCATCACAGAAGGCATTTCGAGGCACCTATGCCAAGAACCACCATACTTCCAACACTAACATGGAACAGTGGATGGTCCCATGACAAATATCAAGTGGCTGGAAATGGCGGTAACACTAACACAAGAGAAGATGAGCTTGTGACATCCAGACTGCCTCTTAAGAATGTAAGCTAGCGGTTCTGGAGAGATGGCTCAGCACTTGTTCTTGCTGAGGACCCAGGTTTATTACTCACCGTGCACATGGTGACTCACAACCATCAGTAACTCCAGTGCCACAAGATCAACACTCTCTTCTGATCTCCGCAGGCACCAGGCACGAATATTGTGCACATACATACGTGCGGGCGAAATAATCATACACACAAAATAAAATAAGCAAGTCTTAACAACAACAATAAATTAACTCAAGCTAGGGAATGGGAAGATAGTTCAGTGGATGAAAATGCTCGCCCCGTCTCAGTTGTCAGAATCTACACAAAAGCTGGGGGCCGAGCACAAGCATCTGTAATGGAAGTGTTGCTGCAAGCAGGTAGAAGGCAAGGACAAGAGAATCCTCACTCTCAGACCAGCTAGTCTGGCTCAAATTCAGAAGTAAACAAGAGGCAGCCCTGGTCTCAAACAAGGTAGAAGGTGAGACCAACATCCAAGGCTGTCCTCTGACCGTCACATGTGTGCCTTGACATGCCTGTACCTTCATTCACACACACAAATAATGTACACACATGAATACCACACATACACACACATGCACACACATATCTATTTCTTTTTATTTTAGTCATTAATTGAAACTAAAACTAAAGTTCTGTTTGTGGGGCTAATGAGATGGCTCAGTGGTTTAAGGCCCTTGGCCTCCAAGGCTGATGACTTGAGTTTGATCCCTGGGACCCACACAGTATAGACAAAGAACAAAACCTGAAAATTACCCTCTGACCTCTACATGCACACACACACAGAGAGAGAGAGAGAGAGAGAGAGAGAGAGAGAGAGAGAGAGAGAGAGAGAGAGAGAATAAATAAATAAATAAATGCAGTTTTAAAGTGTTAGGTATGGTAGTTCATGCTCTTAACCTGAGATCATGGGAGACAGCCATAGGATTTTTAAGTTCCAGGCCAGCCTGTACTATGTAGTGAAATCTTGTAACAAACAAACAAAAACACTGACATCAAAACCAGAAACTGGAATCCACACATAGTTGGGATGTTTGACCTCTCCTGGGTTGGTCCCACCCACCCCCAGCAGAGGCTGTTGTGCTGTGCCGTGTGGTCGTGTGGTCGTTGTCTCCTGGGACCCTTGCAGCCTCCTGACCACTCTACATTTTGGCTTTTCTCCCTTTCTCTGCCAATCCACACAAGCCATAAGGTAAATTAGGGTCTCTTGATCTCTTAAATGGCATCATCAAATTATCGTTTTTACTCTCTTCCCTTTTGTGATCCATTCCCCAGCCTGTGCAGGGAGCCGCCATTCCAAGATGGCGCTGGCCCCTGGCAGCCCAGTAGTAAACAACTCCATATATGGTTATAATCTTGAGTCACTCATGCCAAGGTCTGCGCATGCGCAGGTTATGTAGTCACAGCCTTATGTCCTCAGCCTATCCCATGGCTCTCTGTGCTTGCATTCTGGCGGGATCCAATCATAGATTGACCCGTCCATTCAAATCCCCATATAAGCAGCCGCCTAGTAGTGCCCCGGGCCCCTCACTTCCAGCTCTCCCTTAACCAAGAGGCGCTCCAATAAAGTGTGATCTGAGAAGGATCCTCGCGTGGTGGTCTGGTCGTTCTTCCTCGCTGGTCAAGGTGCTCGCCGCAAGCCTGTCCCTGTTCTCAAGAGCCTCATCCCTATTCTCTGGGTCCAACGGTTCTCAAGAGCCTCATCCCTGTTCTCTGGGTCCAACGGTTCCTCACCAGCAAAATCCCGAAAAGATCAGCTTCTTACCAGCTTTTATGTCCAGACCTAGGACACTCTATATTTTGATCTAGGACACTTTCAATCATTTAAAAAAAAAATGTCTCAGGATCCTAAAAAGCTTTTATTTGTCTAGTACCTGTCCGTACTTCCTGTATTCAAAATTAAAAGTTAAAACTAGTAGAGTAAATTTAAAATAACAAAATCACAATGTATTTTAATGAGAGAGAAGACTGTTCAGGATGATAACACTGGGAAGCGGTTGCTGCATCTCTGAGACTCCAATCCAGCTTAACAGAGGACAGACAGCTGGATTCTGCCACTTCTACATTCAGCCTTTTGCATTGGCACACACACATTGCTCCAGGACAGCAGCAGACTTATGAAAGAATTGGCATGAAGATGGTGAATAGCACCTTCGGATTTCTGTGAAAGTAGTGTTACTCTCATGGATCTCTGCCCGGGTCCTAGGGATGGATGGCCTAGGGTCTTAGAACACCTGGAGAATGACTGTCCTGATTAGAATCCTGGCTGCTCCTTGTTTCCTCACAAATCCTCCAAATGGTGTTGGTTCCTCTCCAGTATTCCTCGAACTACTGGGCTGGAAGTTAAAATGTTTGTTTTCCTGGTTATTCACATTCCTGCCAGACCACAGTCTCTCCCTAAGAATGGACACAATATTGCCAGGCCACTCTCTTCATGGTCTCTTCCTTCTGTGGTCATTGTTGACTCCAGAGTTACCCCATCCTTCCTTCAAGCTGTTATTCCTGGTTATGGTCACGCTCCTAACAATGGCTCACATCACGCCTCTTGATGATTTGAATATCCATTGAAAGAATCTTTCTGAAGTCATGGCAGATCAGATCCTCGAATTCTCTCCCAATGGCCTTGCCCTCTGCTCTACAGCCACTGCTTACTCCTATGGTTGTCCTTGATCTTGTCACTTCCTAGGGACACTCTCTCCTACTCAACCACCACACCCCATCTTCCCAGCTAGAATTATAATAGTCTAACTCCACTGGGGCCTCAGTTGTAGCTAATTGCTTTCCTCAGGGTTTCAGTGATGTCCAGATGAAGCTTATGAGGCATATGTGAAATATTTGCAATGGTCCTTGACACACAGCATTGTATTTTTAATGGCAAAAGCCAATATTAGGTATGACATTCAAAGCAAGAAGACAGTTTTGAGACAGAGTTCTCATATGGCCTAGGCTGGTCTCCAACTCAGTGTGTAGCCAAGGATGACCCTGAGCTCTTCATCTTCCTGCCCCCACCTCCTGAGTACTGTATTAACATGCAGTTTTATGCATGTCAGGGGTCATCAGACCTAGGGCTTTGGGCCTACCTGCCTGGCAAGCAGCCTACCAACTAAGCCACATTCCTGACCCCAAGTGAGAAAACTTTTTGTGTCTGTTGCCCATGTTTGTTTCCCTTGATAAACAACCCCAGTTCCGTTATCAGTCTAACAGTGTACTATATTTTTAGTTTATTCTAGCTTTTCTTCACAGTCTAATATGTGTTACAATTCTGGATAATAAATGAAGTTTCAGGAGACCTCCATAAGTCAGCCAAAAATATATAGCGGCTGGGTATAGTGGTATATGCCTTTCATCCCAGCACTTGGGAGGCAGAGGCAGGTAGATCTCTGTGACGTTGAGGCCTGCCTGGCCTACATAGTAAGTTCGAGGCTAGCCAGGGCTATATAATGAGACCTTGCCTCCAAAAAATGTAAATAAAATAGTCATCTTCAAAGTAAAGCATGACGTTCATATTTTCCCCACTTCCAAAACTCATGTAACCGCAGCATGAATAATGACAGTAGATAGTGATTTGAGCATCAGTTACATACAAAGGCAGATGGAGCAAACGAGTTCGTTCATGTTTGCCTGGGTCTGTTTGGGGGAAAGAGGAGCACAAAGGAGGAAGAAAGCAAAGAGAAACAAGAGACAGAAGGAGGTTCTGTGGCTACTGGGGTGGAACTCCGGCCAGAAGCTTTCATCTGGGTGAGTCAGAAGCCTGATGCAAAGTGCCTTAAGGAGGCTGGGGAGATGGCCCAGTAGATAAGGTACTGCTGGTGAGCCTCTAAACCCACGCAAAGGCCAGGCGGGTGCAGCTGCCCTTTTGCAATCCCAGCACTCTGGAGGCAGAGATAAGGGATCCCCAGGGTAATCTGGCTATCTACACTAGCAGGAATCAGAGAGGCTCTGCCTCAAAATAAAATGGAGACTGAAGAAGACGACCAATGTGAACCTCAGGCCTCCACACACGCATGCATATACATTTATGCACACACATGTACACACACACACAAACACACACACACACACACACACACACACACACACACACACACACACAAACACACACACTCCCTGAAGGTAATCTTGGCCTTTCTTCAATATCAAAGTCCCACACACCACCCTATAGCCACCATTTAGTATGCTACGTACCGTGACACACAGATCTATCTGATACATTTAGGGGATCAACTCAAACTGAGTTCTCTAGAGACTGGTATATAAACTAGAACATTAATGAACACAGAAGCTGTAATACAGGTCTGTTTGGTTTTTTAAGACTCTGCCCAGAATTCCATTGATAAGCTGTCTCTTTAGATAAAAGAGATGTGATTAATAGAAAATACATTAATTTTTATATTCTCTGTGTAATATACACTCCATGTGTCTCTCTTCCTCCTTTTCTCCCTTTCCTCTCTCCTCTTTTTTTTTTTTTTAAGATTTCTTTATTTAATGTGCACTGGTGTTTTGCCTGTATATACTCTGTGTGAGGGTGTCAGATCCTCTACAACTGGAGTTACAGACAGTTGTAAGCTGCCATGTGGGTGCTGGGAATTGAACCCAGGTCCTCCAGAAGAGCAGCCAGTGCTCTTAATCTCTGAGCCATTTCTCCAGCCCCCACCTTCTCCTCTTTTTATCCCACTTCACATACACACAAATATGAAACCTGGAGGTAACAAGTATAGCTGATACTAATCACACACGCGCAGCATGTGGACCCCGTTGAGGGAACTTTGCTAGCAGAACCTTGCTCCTTGGACAAGCTATGAAATGGCTGATGTTCTTACCCCCATTTCACAGAAAACCACCTTGGGCTTTTAAAAAAGGGCAGAGCCCTTTCACAAGGTCCCATAGCCCATTGGAAACAGAAATAATCACAAATCACGTTATTTTATTTTCTGTTCCTCAGTCTTTCCCAACTTCAGTCATCTTTACCATGCAATTCTGGAAGAGGCAGTTTATAGAACCATTTGAAAATAGAAGTATTCTCATCCAATGCATCCATTCTGACAGATGTGGGGAAGGAGGGGAATTTCATAGGAACAGAAAATGAAAGCTATCAAAGCAAAGATGTTGTTGTCCCCAAGAACCAACTGGATCTGCCCATGCTGGCACCAAGTGAAGCATGCTGGGCAGGGTGCACAGCCACTGCACAAAGAGCTCTCTGTTTCTTCTCAGCATGAGCAGATAGTCCTCCAGTCCCAGCAGGACCCCAGACCAGCTCATCGCTCAACATCTCCTCCCAGGGATTGCACTTGGGCCACCCGAAAGAAACCTGGTGTTTCACACCCTTTCACCAAAGAAGTCGAGCGAGCTCCCCCTCGATGGCTGTTTCTGAGAAAGGGTAATACTGCAAGATTTTGCCACTGTTACTGGAACAAGATACTGAAATAACTCACAGAAATCCTGAATACAGCTGGTGATGTAGCTTAAGTTGGTACAGTGCTTGCCTGGCGTGTGCAAAGCCTGGGTTCAGTCCCCAGGACTGAATAAACCCAGTATGGGGGATGCATGCCTCTAACATCAGAACCAGGAAGGTGGAGGTAGGAAAATTTCATCTCCAGATACATGGCAAGTTGCAGGTCATCCTAGATTATAAGAGAGCTGGGAGGGAGTGGGAGAGAGAGGGAGAGAGAGAGAGAGAGAG
>CABHPP010133840.1:0-36584 GCA_902168425.1 Peromyscus attwateri
TCCAGTGCATATTATAAAATAGGATATTTAGCTCTAAAGAAAAAATAAAATTCCAGAAAAATGGATGAATGTAGAATTAGTTAATATTAATTAAGCAAGGTCACACAGTTCAGAAGGAAGAATAGCTGCAAACTTTGTGTGTATGTAGACAAACGTGTATGTGAGTCTAGTATAACATGTAGAAAGGAGACAGACAAAGGGTGAATATTAGGTAATGATGAAGGATGGAATGGAAGGTGGTTGACACCTGAGTCAGGAAGAAGGATGTAAAGCTAATTGTTTTTCTAGTTTTGATTCTGTCATGGATTTCCTCCCTTACCCCCCTCTGCCTCCCTTTTTTTTGTGGTAGGTAAGTTCTTAAAAATATTTATGAGCTGGGTAGTGGTGGCACACGCCTTTAATCCCAGCACTTGGGAGGCAGAGACAGGCCGGTCTCTGTGAGTTCCAGGCCAGCCTGGTCTACAGAACAAGATCCAGGACGGGCATCAAAGCTACACAGAGAAACCCTGTCTTGAAAAAACAAAACAAAACAAAACAAAACAACAAAAACAAAAAACAAAAAAAATTAAATTAATGAAGCCAGGTGGTGGTGGCATACACCTTTTATTGCAGCACTTGGGAGGCAGAGGCAGACAGAACTGAGTTTGAAGCCAGCCTGGTCTTCAGAATGAGTTTCAGGACAGCCAGGGCTACATAGAGAAACCATGACTCAAAATGATGAGCCAAGTGTGGATTTCACATGTCTTTAACCAGCAACACTCTGGAGGCAGAGGCCATCGAATCTACATAAAAAGTTCTGGGACAGCCAGGATTATATAGAGACCCTATCTCAAAAAACAAACAAACAAAAAAGTGAAAAAATCAATGTGAAGCTCCACAGTTTGGGATGGCTATTATGAGCATATAGAGGTCTGTTGAAATGTATATACTATGGGCCTGGCTAATCTTGCTGAGTAATGTTTTTTATTTGCAAATTCTTTACAATAAAGGCTTATTTATTTATTTTGGTTATTGAGACAGGGTCTCACTATGTAGCTCTGGCTGTCCTATAACTCATTATGTAGACCAGGCTAGTCTCAAAGTCAGAGATCCCCCTGCCTCTGCCTCCACCTCCCAGGTACTGGAATTAAAGTCATACACCACCATGCCTAACTTGTAAAGAGGGTATTGAAATGTCTAACTAGTTGCACCCTGTCCCCTTTGGCTTTGATGGTATCTTGGGATAGAAGATCTGCTTATTGCCTGCCTCTCTCCATGGTGGCTATAAACTTTATAGAAACCTTTTAATAAGATTAGAGCTTTCTGGTCTAGAACTTGGGGTTTCTGACTTTTTTTTCTTGACCGTGTCACCTGGAGGTTTTGGTAGGAAAGAATTATTAAAAAGTCTTTTAATTGCAGTTTATTCATTTGGAGGGAGGGCAGGGGCTATTGTGTGTGTCAAGTTCAGAAGATGACTTGCTGCAGTCAGCTTTGTCCTTCCACCATGTGGGTCATCAGGAGTGACAGCAAAAGCCTTTACCCATTGAGCCATCTCACCGTCCTTGACAGTCTTTGACAGCTTGTAACTGATCCATGCAAACACTTTTGGTTTGATGTTTGTTCTTTCTTGAATCATTCCAATCGGTACTTACCTTCTCTCTTTTGGATTAGGGTTCTGCAGCATTCCAGATCACGAACACCAAATCAGGATGGGAAAAAGACGTTGTGTTCCTCCCCTTGAGCCCAAGTTGGCAGCAGGCTGTTGTGGGGTCAAGAAGCCCAAACTATCTGGAAGTGGAACACACAGTCACGGGAACCAGTCCACAACTGTTCCTGGCTCTAGTTCAGGACCTCTTCAAAACCACCAGCATGTGGACAGCAGCAGTGGTCGGGAAAATGTATCGGACTTAACTCTGGGACCTGGAAACTCACCTATCACACGAATGAATCCTGCATCTGGAGCCCTGAGCCCTCTCCCTCGGCCCAATGGAACTGCCAATACCACTAAGAATCTGGTGGTGACTGCAGAAATGTGCTGCTACTGCTTTGATGTACTCTACTGTCACCTCTATGGCTTCCCACAGCCACGACTTCCTAGATTCACCAATGACCCCTAGTGAGTACTAGACATGGGACAACGTGGAGGGCGTGGTAACATCTTTCTGAGGTTACTCTCTCAACAGGGTCTGACTACAGAGTTATGGAAACAGACAGTTTTGTTGGTGGTGGTTCACATGGCTTAGGGTAGGTAGAGAAGTCACACTATCACACTACTGGAGACTTCAGTAGTGTTGACATCCAAGTGAATGTGAATTGGAAGTGTCTGAGGGCCAAGCTAGAGACTAGGTGCTCTCTCTCATTCATTGGGAGCTGATGCTTTTAACAAAGATTCTGTTTGTTGTCCTAAGATATCTAAAGATCCATTTTCATGCATGTGTGTAGGTGTATGTACATGTATGGAGCGGGGGTCAGGCATGTTTGTTCAGTGGAGGCTCAAGGTTGATGTTTGGGAATCATCAATGTTCTGCTTTATTTCATTGTGTCAGGGTTGATCTTAGTCTAACCAAGAACTGGTGGTTATGGCTAGTCTCAACTAGCCAGCTTGGCCAGGGATCTAGGGCTACCAAACCCACTGGCATTTATATGGGTTCTGAGGATCTGGTTTCTAGTCCTCACACTTGTACAGCAAAACTCTTAACCACTGAGCCATCTCTCTAGCATGTTTAAGCAGTATAAGAAAAAATGAAGAAAGGCAATGCCAGTGTTTTCTTCCTCAAAATTGGAGGCAGCTCTGTACCAGCTTTAAAAGGCACTTCAGCTTCTGGGCAGTGGTGGCACACACCTTTAATCCCAGCACAGGGAGACAGAGGCAGGCGGACCTCTTGAGTTCCTTCCAGGATAGCCAGGGACACACAGAGAAACCCTGTCTGGAAAAACCAAAAGAAAAAAGCACTTCTGCTTTCGGATGTTTGTTTTCAGGGGATGCTTCTGTGGCTTCATTAATCTAAGGTTATTCCCCAGCTGTTGGTGCTGTGCTTAGTTTTGCAGAACACTGAGCAAAGTTGAGGAGTAGAAAGCAAAGGTCCTTGCTTTGGGAGACTCATTTGAGTTGGCAACCATACACATACACAGAATTAACTCTAGTATAAAGGAAGCTACCCTGAATGTGTGTTGGGAGGAAAGGCAGAGAAAAATGTGTTCACTTTTTAGGGAATTGTTTTGTTTTATTATTTTATTTTGAGACAGGGTCTCACTATGTAGCCCTGGCTGTCTGAGGAACTCACTCTGTAGACCAGGCTGGCCTTGAAGTTACAGCTGCCTGCCTCTGCCTCCCAGTGCTAGGATTAAAGGTGTGCACCACCCCACTTGGTTTTCAGGGAATTCTTGATGTGGGGTGCTGTGATCAGAAACTCATAACTGAGCAGGTGAGATTCAAGCCTGGATACATATAGAGATCACTGTATTCAGGGCCTTGTATTTGTAAGTGGGTGGTAGATCTTGAGTTTTTGAGTAGGTTTGGCACAGTAGCTTTCACTTGTATGGTACAAATAGTTGTTGGAAGGAAATGAGAGTGGACAGGAGATCCATCTGCTGGGATGATGAAAGATAAATAAAGTAAGGGCTGGGAAGATGGCTCAGTGTGTAAAGTGCCTGCCATACAATGTGGGGGTCTGAGTTCAAATCCTCAGAACCCACAAAATCAGACATGGTGCTGCATATCTGTATCTCCAGTACTGCAGTGAGACGGGAGATAAAGACAGGCATCCACAGGTGCGTGTGGAACGTGAGGTCTGGAGCATGCAGCAAAGACAAGAGACTGTTCCGATTTGAAACAGTGGGTGTCCTTTGACCTCCACGTGCATGCCTTGGCATGTGTGCACCTGCATTACATGCAGGCGCACAAGATATTTTTTTCCCTTAAGCATACTATAAGCAGCCAGATGTGAGGGGCTAGAGAGTTGGCTCAGCAGTTGAGCACTGACTGCTCTTCCAGAGGACCTGGGTTCAATTCCCAGCACCCACATAACAGTTTACATCTCTGTGATCCAGTTCTAGGGGACCTGACACTCTCACACAGACATACATGTAGGCAAAACACCAACACACATAAAATAAGAATAAATTTAAAAAAAAAGCCAGATATGGTGACACACACCTTTAATCCCAGCAGAGGCAGGAGAATCTTTGCGTTTGAGGACTTTGTAGTGAGAGCTGTCTTGGAGATGGGGGTGGAGGGGTCTAGGTTAACTATTTACTTTGCCTTTGAGAAGTGACGGACTCTGGAATCTCAAAGGTAAGGGCATTAGGAATTTGGAGGGATCTCCACAAGGAGGGGCAGCTCTGTAACAGTCTGTCTTCCATCTGATACGGTCAGGGAAACGTGACTTTGGCAGTTTCTGTTGTTAATATAAAGCTTTCCTGAGTTGTTTCTCTCTTCTGAAAGTCAGTGAGCAGGAACTGTTTGTAGTTTGCCAGTAGTTACAATTGTGAGAATAATGAAGTCCTGCAGGGATTGCCTATAAGCTAGGGGGAGGGGAGTATGGGCAAGGTTTGTCACCATGAATGATGGAACATGAGCCACATGGGAACTCACTGAAACAGTAAAGGAGGGGAGGGTATGGAAAGTTGGAAAGAGGGAGATGAATGGGTGTTGTTGAGCAAGGACATCTCAAAGTCAGGCCACCTGGGTGACTTCGAGTGGTACAATCTTAGAAAAGTAAAGGGGCCAGGCGGTGGTGGCGCACGCCTTTAATCCCAGCACTTGGGAGGCAGAGCCAGGCGGATCTCTGTGAGTTCAAGGCCAACCTGGTCCACAGAGTGAGTTCTAAGAAAGGTGCAAAACTACACAGAGAAACCCTGTCTCAAAAAACAAAGAAAGAAAAGTAAAGGGAATGCTGAGTTCAAGGCGAGGAAGAGGAAGAGAGCTTAGACATGTGACATCTAAGTGAAGGGAAGTTGTGAGGACAGAGCATAAGAAAGGCTACACTCACACAGAGCGTCTCCTGTTGTCTCATGATACTTTCTGTGTTTTTAGCCAGGGCTGAGCAACCTCTAGAAAGGCAGAGTTCTTCGGGTAGCTGGCAATTCAGAAAACCCTTTGGGCAATAACAGAAATGAGTAGAAATAAATCCATAATTAATTTAGGGCTGGAGAATATTTTATGTTTTGCTTTTTTTAGTCCTCTCTTTGTGACCTGGAAGACAGGGCGAGACAAGCGGCTTCGTGGCTGCATTGGGACCTTCTCAGCCATGAATCTTCATTCAGGACTCAGGGAATACACGTTAACCAGGTAATGACACAGATGTTAGAAAATAGATATGAATTAACTAGAACTGGAAATAGCTTTCTAGCCTCATTTCTTCCAAATGTTTGGTAGAGTTTGAGCAGTTCTTTTTGTAGTCAAGAAATGTAAGGACTATATCCTGGTGAGTTACCCATCTGTCCCTGCAAAGACAGTTAATACTGACATTAGTGTTAGATACTAGGAGATGCTGTCAGAGGACCTCGGGACTCAGCTGTGTGGGCTCTATGAATGCAATGTTGTCTCCTAACTGGAGGCAGCCTCACTTATATTTTCTGTCCCCTCTAGTGCACTTAAGGACAGCCGATTCCCCCCCCTGACCCGAGAGGAGCTGCCCAAACTTTTCTGTTCTGTCTCCCTCCTTACTAACTTTGAAGATGCCAGTGATTACCTGGACTGGGAGGTGAGAACAGCTGCATTTGGATCTCTGCATCTCTCGTTGCATTTGGGTTCGGGTTAGTACATGGTAATGTATCTCCTTCATTGAGAGAGGGTCTAAGAATGTGAGAGTGACAGAAAAAAGGTACTTCTCTACTAGGAATAGAGAAGAAATGGAAAATCAGTACTCTGTACTATGGGCCAGGCGTGGTGATACATGCCTTTAATCCCAGCACTCAAGTAGATCTCTGTGAGTTTACCAGCCTGGTCAAGTCAGCCAGGACTACATAATGAGTCACTGTCTGCCCTCAGCCCTAGAACAAAAAACCTCTCCAATTTCTTCCCAGCCCATTTTGTTCTAGATTCAGTAAGATCCATCTGATCCTTCTTCCATGTCTAATTAAATAATGAAATAACAGCCAGGGCTGTGGTGGTGCACGCCTTTAATCCCAGCACTTGGGAGACAGAGGCAGGTGGATCTCTGAGTTCGAGGCCAGCTTGGGCTGCAGAGTGAGTTCCAGGACAGTCAGGGCTACACAGAGGAACCCTGCCTCCAAAAAAAAGATAACAAAACACCCCAGATGCCTCTTGACAAACCCTTGGAGAAAAGTTTTTTTTTTTTTTTTAGAAATCAGGTGTGAATCTGTGCATGGTGGCACATGCCTATAATACCAGCAGTCACGAGGTAGAAGGAGGGGGATTGCAAGTTCAGACCGTTTGGGCTATATAGTAAGATAATTTTAAAAAACAAAAAAACAAACAAAAAAAACAAAGGGAACCAATTTGAAGAACCATGAACTTATAGGAACAGTTTGACATGTTCATGTAGTAGAATTAGGCTAGAAGTAAAATATTGAAACTATTGGGTATCCTATGTCAAGAACTTCTTTCTACAAGCTTCAGAGATGCAACTACACATATGTTTGACCTTTTTCTAAAACAACTTTCTTTGATTTCTATACTTTAGAATTAATTAGTCACATAAATTCTTTTATCCGGGTGGTGGTGGTGCAGGCCTTTAATCCCAGCACTTGGGAGGCAGAGACAGGGGGATCTCTGAGTTCGAGGCCAGCCTGGACTACAGAGTGATAGCCAGGGTAGCCAGGAGGGATACACAGAGAAATCTTGTCTCAGAAACAAAACAAAACAAAATTCTTCTTTTCCCAGACCTGGGTCAAGTAGTTCAGGAGACAATGTTGATTTATATGTGGGTGATTAAAGTATTGTTAGAATCAGAAAATGCCATGTACTTGGTTGTATTTTTTTGTAGGTAGGGGTCCATGGGATTCGAATTGAATTCATCAATGAAAAGGGCATCAAACGCACAGCCACATATTTACCTGAGGTTGCTAAGGAACAAGGTGAGTTGGATGGATGGGCACTTAGAGAACTGTACTACTCACAGCCATGCCAGTTAAAGGGCAGGAGAGAGAAGTGTCAGCTCGACTGCCGCCACATACACCAAGTGCAGATGCCTCTCTTCCTCTAAATTCCTGTCAGATTCCTGTAGAATAAAGGCAGATTGACATAGACATTAGAAACTGGGGGCTGGGGATTAAGGGATAACTTTCTTACTTGCTTGTGGTTTCAGATGTTTTCTTCCAATGAATAACTGTTCTATTTCTTTGCCCCCTTAAGATTCAGGGATTATCACAGCAACTAGCTTGAGCATGTTTTCTCTTTGGTTATTAAGGAAAGTCTTATACTTTAACTGTGAAATCTGTACATGGTGTTCTATTTGGTAAAGGACAAAGATCTTCCCCTACTGTTTTTTAAAGAGCTCAGTAGTTGTCAGATATGATGGCACATGCCTTTAATCCTAGCACCTGGAAGGCAGAGAGAGACAGGTGGATTTCTGTGAATTCAAGGCCAGGTTGGTCTATGTAGGACTGTCAGGCCATCCAGGGCTACATAGAGAGACTCCAACAAACATTAAAAAAAGAGCTCAGTAGTTAATGAGTTCTTATAATGGGGACAGTAAAGGTAGGAAGTGGGTTGGGCATGTTTTCTCTTTGAAAGAGTACCTAGAATTCCTTTAACTGTTTCTTGTTCTTTCTGTGATATGTAACCCCATTTTCTTTCTTTCTTGGAATTAGTCTGGTTTTGAAAATAATATGTGAAACACAGTAATTGTTGGGTGTGAACCTGGAATAGAGAAAAATATCCAGTTAAGTATATTAATGAACTAACTACTTATGTGGAAAGCGATCACCTTGTTGGTTTTCATTGTGGTTGTGTTTTAAACTTGTCCAAAAAGCAATGTGTATGTAGCATAAAGAGGATAAATTTCTTTTCTTTTCTTTTCTTTTTTTCCCCTGTTTTTTCGAGACAGGGTTTCTCTGTGTAGTTTTGGTGCCTGTCCTAGATCTCGCTCTGTAGACCAGGCTGTCCTCAAACTCACAGAGAACCGCCTGGCTCTGCCTCCCCAGTGTTGGGATTAAAGGCGTGCGCCACTGCCGCCCAGCAAGGGTGAATTTCTTAAGACAGTTTTGGTCAGGCCATAAATCTAACATGCTCCTGTTTAAAGAACACCAAGCATAGTTTTTAGTAGTTGGATGTGAATTATAGCTCGGCTAAATAATCAAATTGTTTCTCCCATTTTAAAGATTGATTGATTGATTGATTTATGCATGAGTGCTCTATTTTGCATGTATGCCTGCAGGCCAGAAGAGGGCATCAGATCCCATTATAGATGGTTGTGAGCCACCATGTGGTTGCTGGGAAGTGAACTCAGGACCTCTCGGGAGCAGCCAGTGCTCTTAAGCGCTGAGCCATCTCTCCAGTGCCATGTATCTCCTGTTTTAAGTTGAGAAACTTCAAACTTGGGGAGCTTCTCTTATGGTAATTGGAAGGAGGGGGTACAACTTGATGTACTTTGTTTAAAATGTATAAGATGGAGGGGCTGGAGAGATGGCTCGCTGGGTGTTAAGAATGTGTACTGCTCTTGCAGAGGACCAAAGTTTGGTTCCTAGCAATGACCTTGGGTAGCTCACAGTTGCCATTAACTCTGGCTCCAGGGGCACCTGTATTTGTGTGTTTATGTGCACATACCCCACACACAGGCACACACAGAGACACGACTGAGGTGGGCCATGTGGGGCACTCAAATCCTGACACTCATGAGGCTGAAGTAAAAGGATTGCCTCTTGATTTTGAGCCTAAGCTGGGACATATACATAATAAGACCATGTATCAAAAAAGAAAAAAGTAACTACGAGAGAATCAACAGTACAGAGGTGAAGAACTTTTATGTCTTTACTAAGGAGATGATTTCCTTACTGTTATCAGTTTTCTGTCATACCAATCTGGAAGAAATACTGATGTCTGCCTACAACTTCTGCTCCAAGGGTTCCTTTGCTTCTGGCCTCTGGGGCATCTGCATTCAGGTGCATATAGACACACACACAAAAATTTAAAAATTTAAAAATTGTAAAGGAAATTCCCCTCTTTTTATAGTGACACATGCCTATAGTCCCATCTGCACAGGAGGCTGAGAAATTACTTGAGGCTCTTAGTTCAAGGTCAGCCTAGCTGGGGTTAGAGAGATGACTCAGAATTAAGAAAATTGCTTACTGGGGCTGGAGAGATGGCTCAGTGGTTAAGAGCTTTAGCTGCTCTTCCAGAGAATCTGGATTCAATTTCCAGCACCCACATGGCAGCTCACAACTTTCTGTAACTTCAGTTCCAGGGGATCTGGCACCCTCACACAGACATATATGCAGGCAAAACACTAAAGCACATTAAAAAAATAATAATAAATTAAATAACAACAACAAAAAAAGCCAGGCAATAGTGATGACACCTTTAATCCCAACACTTGGGAGGCAGAGCAGATCTGTCTCTGGGTTCATAGTGAGCTCTGGGATAACCAGGGCTGTTACACAAAGAGACCCGGTCTCCAAACAAAGAGTGCTTCTTACTGCTCTTGCAGAAGACCTAGGCTTGGTTCCCATCACCCATGGGAGCACCCATCACAACTACCTGTAACTCAGTTTCAGGGGCTTCAGCACCATCTTCTGGCCTCATATGTGCATACTGCCCCCAACATACACCTAACACAAATAAAAAGTAAAATAATACCTTTAAAAACAAATAAACCAAAAAACCAACCTAGGCAATATAGTGAGACCCTGTCTTTCTACCCTGTCTTCCCATAGAGCAGCCTGAGCTTCAGAAATATACTTGGAAATACCTTGTAGGAACTAGGAAAGAGCAGGAAGGTTGGGGACAGCATCATGGCACACTGAGTTATAATGTCACGTCTCAGGGTCTTTGCTGGACTCTTGGGGAGGCTGACTGGCTTCCAGTATGTGGGAGCATGGCCCAGGGCTTCCTTTGCCCCGGCACACTCTGCTGTTTCTTGAATCCCATTTGTCTTCTACACTGATCATACCGGAGCATGCTGGCCCCCTGCTTTGACTGTGTGCTGACCTCATCGTGGCTTCTGTTCTCCTCAGACTGGGATCAGATCCAGACAATAGACTCCTTGCTCAGGAAAGGTGGCTTTAAGGCTCCAATTACCAGTGAATTCAGAAAATCAATCAAACTCACCAGGTAAGCAGCTGTCCTGCTCTTCTTGTTAGCTTTTCTTTAATGGGGTTGAATACAGGGTATCTGGTGGGAAGGGGAAGAAAACTGTTTATACCCCTAAGCCAAAGAAGTTTGTGAGAGGTATGAGCTCTGAGGAAGCAATGGCTGCAGAAGTGGAGATTCCCCGGCTGTTCTTTGCCTCTCCAGTCAGTGTAACAGGGTTGAAGCAGGGTTCGGCCTGTCAGCCCCATGTGGTCATAAGGTTAAGGGGGAGGAGGTTGGAGTTGAGAGGTAAGGGCGCCAGGAATGTAAATGCAGGGTCACTTGAGCTGCTTCCTCCTGGTCACCACAGTCAGATGGCAGGGAATAAAGGATATCCAAGACATCTACAAGGAACTAAGGATCCTATTTGGGTACTTCTGCAGGAAGCTGGCTAGTTGTACGGAACACAAAGTGACGTGGGTCTGTATCCCAGGCTCAATTATTTATGAGCTATGTACCTGGGCCAGTTAGTCCATCTCCCAGAACTGTTTCCTGTCTGTAAGATGTGAGTCGTAATTCCTTCAGGCTTTAAGATGTGGTAAGGTAAGATGTAGAGTTCCCAGGCAAGAGCCAGGGCAACACACTGGAGATGTTCAGTGAATGTCAGTGTTCTACCCCTTCCTGCTGATGCTGGGAACAAAGAAAAGTTAGCTTTGGTGGGCCTTTGCTAGGACCCTCATCTACAAAATGCTGAGTCATCGTATGCTAGCCTCACAGGTCTGTTTGGAAGATAACCCAGTGTTTTTTAATGCATTCAATTCAAAAAAATCAAGGGGCTAGGACTGCAGCTCAGTGGTAGAGCTTAATACATAGCATGCTCAAGGCCCTAGGTTCCATCTCTAGCACCAAAAATTTAAAAAATAAATAAATAAATAAAATAATAGTTAAAATTAAAACACTGCAAATACAAAGCATTATTACTATTACAATTTATTTGAACAGCCATTTCCCTGTCAAAATTCAGGAATAACCACCTTGCAGTGGAGGAGTGATTACATGGGAAAGAGATGGCTCTGGGTAAGGATTGTCACCCAGCTCCTGTGCTCTGTAGTAGGCTCCATAGGTTTGTAACACCCATGCTTTGCATCCTGACTCATGGCTCTTTCCAGAGCAAAGCCAAAGTGCTATGAATTCTGTTCTGATGACCCTGTGATATGGCATATTCATCTGGGGATTGAGACCTTCCTATAGCCAAGGATCCATTAACCTGCTTCATCAGAATTTGACCCAGAATTAGGTATCTATGCCCCTTTTAGTTATAACTTGTTTGTTGCTCTTCTACCAATTGAGGTTGCATTTCTGTCAAATTTATCTCATTTTATCCTGAACGTAGATAACGCAGTTTACACTGGGTTTTGGTGCAGCCATCTTCCAATCTGCCACCCGTGTAATTTGACTTGGAAATTCCTCATCCAGATCCTGGTAGCAGATTGCTTACCAGCAGCCTGTTGATAAGCATATGTAGCGTTTTGAGGTGGGATGTGCTGAGATACATTCTCAGGGGTGAACTGTGATTGTGCTTTTTCATCTTGTTCATTTGTAATAACAGCATCATTTTCTTGTGCCGTCTTTTCATTTTCTGTAAGTAAGATCGCTCCTGGTCTTCCATTGTATTCTTTGAAACTGTGGGATAAGCTTTTGGTTTTCTCTACTAGTGACTCTTCACACTGAGATATTTGGGGTTCCTAATACCTTTGCCTGTTTCCTCATACAGGTATCGAAGTGAGAAGGTGACAATCAGTTATGCAGAATATATTGCTTCTCGACAACACTGTTTCCAGAATGGCACTCTTCATGCCCCGCCCCTCTACAATCATTACTCCTGACACACGGCTACATGACCAGTCCCACCCCCCTGTGGCCACCAATGGCTATGACATCATTGGAGCAGATGCCTCCTCTTCCTGGTCCAGTTACTTCTATTACTGCACCATTTTATGATGCTAGCTTCCGTTGCCAAGTCTGCCTCCTGCTGACTGGAGGGTGTGGGGTTACATTGAATGCAACAGAACACGAGGGGCCCAAGCCTTATATCAGCCTTTCCTCAATCTGGGGTTCTGTTGGATCAGGGCTCCCTAATAACCAGTGAGAATGGCTGTGTGGGTTCAGAAGACCGTTGTCTGGTGATTTCCCACGTGTGGTGGCCGCACACTGAAAACTGGAATTGATGATCCATGGAGGCTTCCTCCGCAATCCCCCACAGCCCACCAGACCAATTAGGTGTACTCCTCTGGCAGTCTGGGCAACGGAGACCAACATGAACCACTTATAGGTTGTTTTAAATTCCTTTTTTTAAACTTCCAGTTTATTGTGTACCAAGAGTTGATCACAACCTCCATGCTTCATAAACGAACACCATGTTAGGGTTGAATGTGGGTGCCATGAGCCCCTGTGAGTCTTGGACAGGAGAACTGCACCAAGATCAGAAGTCTTGTTGGATGGCTTTGCATTGTGCAGTAAGCTGTGGAGGTTTTCATGCTCACCTGGCTCTCAGCTGGACTTTCTGGTACTCTTCCTGCATTGAATCTCCTGGTGTTGAACAGAGCTCTGTGGCATAGCCTGCTGAGGAGTGGAATGGAGATGTCCATAGAGGTCCTGATGTCATCGTCATAAGCAGGTGTGAAAGGAGCGATCTCTTCCTCACCACCGGCTACCTCAGCCTCTTCTGGTAGCAGTGCCTATGTAGCTGCATCTAGGTTCTCAGAAGCACAGACATGCAAACAGGTGGTTGGGTTGGGCTTTAGGACATACTGTTACAGGAGAGTTTCCAGGGTCTCTGAGCTGGTTTTCTTCACAGGCAAACATCCTGAGGGACCTTTAAGTAGGGGGGTTCTTTTTTTTCTGATTTGCCTGCAGAAGTGGGAAGACTTGATATATCAGTCCTCAGTAGGACTCTAGAACAAAGCTGTGTAATAAAACGTGAACCTTTAACTTGCCTACCACACTGGGACTCTTCACCTCACCAGTGTAAATGCCAATTGCTCGTGTTGCTCATTGAAACCCCACACATTCCCTTGTCCATCTTCCCTCATTCCAAAATAGCTGTCAGCAAATTCTCACTCACTGCTGGCGATGTATAGTACTAGGAGACGAGGGAGGCGCTCTGCAAGCTGTCCCAAAGGCACTGCTCAGGCAACTCGAAGGGAGAGACGGCCAGCTGGAAGCAAGGCTCCTGAGGATGGCGGGATGGCTTTCAGCAACTCAGAATTCATGAGGCAGATCAGGCCTCGAGTCAGTGAATACATGTTTGGATTTCTTTTTCAGAATTGATGTGATGGTGTGGCTTTCCAAAATGGGCAAATATTCAAGTCAAAAGAGTTTCTTCTGCCAGGACTGGAGGAAGGGAAGTAGGAGTACTTCTTGTGTGATTCTAGGCGTCACCCTCAAGTTCCTGGGATTTTTTTTTTTTTTTTTTTTTAAAACAGGGCAGGGCGGTTGTGCCAGGAGTGATCAAGGACCTGGAAAGAATGAGGGAGGTGCTGATTACACTGGAATGCCCAGGATATATGCCCCTTACTGCCAGGTTTGGTTCCTTCACAGACATAAAGATACAGGGGTCTCATGGTTTCTTGCTGCTGAGGGTAATGAAGGTGATGCCATAGACAAGTGTGACAGCAGGTGCTCTCCGGTGCCATGGATTGATAGTGATGCCAGGGTGGCCAGTTCTGGACTGAGCCAGCCACCTCCAATTTGTACAACAGTATTGATACATAGGGCTACACTCATTACTGTTCAGGCGTTCTATGTTCAGAGTTGTGTTTAATTTCTAAAGATTTAAAGCAAAATGCAAAAAAAAAAAAAAAAAATGGTGCTAAACTTCACCCCTGAGCACTCACAGTGAGACTGGTCATGCAAGCATTTACAGTGCCATGCTCCTCAAGCCTGTTTTTCTTGTAGAAATGTTGCCCTATCTGTCTTCCCCAGTGTATAGTATGTGTTTTATTTTATTGAGGGTGGGGTAGAATACCTGCCATTTAAGAAAATGAACAGAAAATTTTAAGATCCAAGAAGGTGGGGGTGGGGGATAATGAACATGAAAGGGGCTGGCCAAGCCCAGCCTCACCATGCTGTGGGCTCAGTGCTTTCAGAGTGAAGAAGCCTTACTCCCTGCACATTCCCTCTTGTTCCCACACAAGGCCAACAGTGGAAATGTTCAGGTTCCTCTCGCCTTGTCAAGAGGACTAGGGAGGCAGGCAAGGAAACTATTTGGCTCAGAAGAAATGGGCTCTATTGGTGTCTGTCCTGACCAGAGCCTATTCAGGAAGAAGTCTGGAAGTGCAGTCATGGTCACTTCATAGGAACGTGTGGCAAATGACTGAGGAAAAAATAGCAAGTGTGGATTGGCCACATGGGGGCTTTGCATTGGGAGGTAGAGCTCTGAACTAGAACTGAGCTGCCTTCTACATGTTGACCAAAGCAGTGGTGAGGGTGGCCAGTATGGGGCCCATAAGTGATGACTGAGGAAAGGGACCGTTTCCTGCCCAGTGTCTCCTTTGCCTTCAGCTGCTCAAACTAACAGAGGTCCCCACTGTTATCGAAGAACCAGCCCAACTCTGCTGGCTTGGTTTGGAGTTTGTTTCATCCCTAGCTGAGTGCCTTTTGGTCTGGGAAGTTGGCTTGTCTCATCATACCCACAGCTAGGACACACTCTGTAATTATGAATTGTCCTTGTTTTCCTGAGCTAAAAGCGAATGTCTTTGATCACTAGAGTTTGTCAGTGTTGGGTTGTTTCCACTGTGAGGTTCTTAAAACGTTTTTGCTTCATAATGTTAAAATAACTCATGTTAGAAACCCTTTCTACAGGAAAGGTTTGTAGTTGAGACGTTACATATATTTTACTGTTTATAATAAAAATCATCTATACAGAAGAAGTCTTGGGTGTTAATTTTAATATTTTGCATAAGATCTGTTTTCCACGCTATGTTAACATCTACAGTTTCACTAACTTGGTGTTACTTTCTATTGAGATTTCTGAAGCCTAGAAAACTGTGTTCTTTGTTTTTACTTTATTTTTATTTTGTTTCCTCAAAGCAAGAGACTGTATGGCCTTCACTGCAAAGACTTCAGACCAATTATTTGTATTACACTTGGTTGCCTCTGGCTCTATAACTTCTGAGTACAAGTCATCAAAGTCTTGAATGAAGTATTGTAGAGAATAAATCATAATGGATACAAATTGTCTTCCGCCTCTTTGTAACCAGGTGACTTGAAATCTGAAACTGTGATTAGCAGTTACCTTGTTTCTTTGTTGATGGTCCTCATAAGAGATCTGCCTGCCTCCCAAGTTATGGAATTAAAAGTGCACTACCATACTGAGTGAGATTATTACCTAGTAAAAAGATCCCTATGAGCTGGGTGTGGTGGAGCCATCCTTCAATCCCAACACTCTAGGGGACTACACAGTGAAAGGCCCTGTTTCTTTAAGGAAAAAAAAAAAAAAACATGAGATGGATGCCTCAGCAAATGAAGGTGCTTGCCACCAAACTTGACCTGAGTTCTACCCCTGGGATACAATACAGTTGAAGAAGAGAGCTGTAGCAAACTGTCCTCTGCCTTTACACATGTGCCTGGTGCACATACATGCACACAAAAATAAGCGATTTAAAGATTTCTATTTGGGATTAGAGGTGCTTAAATGTGTGATATAAAACTGGCCATTTTTCTCTTGGTGAAGTCAATGGTGCTAATTCTTGCTGAGAATAGGGGTGATAAGATACTTTAAAGCTCTTTCCAAAACCAGGCCTGGTAGCTCATGCCTGTAATCCCAGCATTTGGGAGAATATAGGAAGATGGCCAAGAGTTGAAAGCAAGGGTGGACTACAGAATGAAATATTAGCTCAAGAACAACAAGGGCTGGAGAGGTTGCTCAGAGGTTAAGAACACTGACTGCTCTTCCAGAGGTTCTGAGTTCAATTCCTACCAACCATATGGTGGCTCAAACCATCCGGAATGAGATCTGGTGCCCTCTTCTGACCTGCAAGTAAACATGCAGGCAGAACACTGCATACATAATAAATCTGAAAAAAGAACAATCTGGGTGTGGTGGCACACATCTTTAATCCCATCATTTGGAGGCAGAGGCAGGCGGATCTCTTGTGAGTTCGAGGCCAGCCTGGTCTACAAAGAGTTCCAGGACAGCCTCTGTTACACACACACACACACACACACACACACACACACACAAACACTTTGATATAGTGACATATGCCTCTATAATCTCAGGAGGCAGAATGATCGCTGTGAATTTAGAGCTAGTCAAGACTACATTGTGAGTGTCAGGCAAGCCTAGGCTTCAGAGTAAAGCAAAACAAAAGTCTGGACTGGAGAAATGGCTCAGTGGATAAGAACACATGTTTTCAGAGGATCTGGATTTGGTTTACAGCACCCACATGCCACATGACAGCTAACAACTATCTGTAACTCCAGTTCCAGGGGATGTGACCCACTCTCCTAACTTCCTTAGATACTGCGTGCACACATAATACACAGACATGTACATGCAGGCAAAACACCCAGGACTTGAGGGGCATGGTGTCCCATGCTTGTAATCCTGGCACTCAGAAGGGCAGAGACAGGCAGATCTTTTTGAGTTCAAGGCTAGCCTAGCTGGAGAGTCAGCCAGGACTATGCCATAAGACCCTGTCTCCTGGCTTGTTATATGGGATTCAACTCTAGGCTTATTGTGTAGCAAGGGTTCTTAACCACTGAACCGTCTCTTCAGCCCTAGCCTGTTGGAAGTTCCTTAACCAAGGTCCAGTACACAGTGCTATTGCTGGATGGCTCTCTAATCATCAGAATTGTCATCAGAGCTTTATATAAAGTGGGATTATGGGTAAGTGTCAAACCCTGTAGAACAGTGGTTCTCAACCTTCCCAATGCTGCAACCCTTTAATATAGTTCCTTGTTGTGGTGACACCCCCCAACCATAAAATTATTTTCGTTGCTATTCATAACTATAATTTTGCTACTGTTATGAATCATGAATCACAATGTAAAAATTTTTGGAGATAGATGTTTGTCAAAGTGGTATGACCCATACATAGGTTGAGAACCACTGTTTTTGAACCTGGGCATGTAGAGGGAGGCTTGTGTTTCAAGTCAAGATAAGCTTCCTGAAGTTGCAGACAGAGCAAATAAGTCCAGCTTGGCCAAGTAAGATTACTAGGGTTACTGACTGGAGCATGGCCAACTCATAAACAGTTATACCACTGAAAAGTGCCAACACTACCCTTCAAGTTCTCTGCCCCCCCCTCTTTGGGGTGGCAAGTTCTCATGTATCCTAAACTGACCTTGAAATCACTGTATAGCTAAAATCTGCTGGGATTACAGATGTGCACATACCACCCCACTTTTATGAGGTGCTCGGGTCAGAACTCAGGGATTCATGCATGACAGGCAAGCACTCTACTAAGCTATATCCCCAGCATCAAGATCCTATTTTATGTGACTCTAAAGTCTACAGCAGAATTCATGCAAACCTTATCAGAGAGCTGCCATCTACTGTTGATGAGTCAGAGGCTACACAGGCTCAGAAGACCAAAAATACAGATGAAACCAGATCCTGGGAATTTTGTTTTGTTTTGTTTTTCAAGACAGGGTTTCACCAGGCGGTGGTGGCGTATGCTTTTAATCCCAGCACTGGGGAGGCAGAGCCAGGCAGATCTCTGTGAGTTCGAGGCCAGCCTGGACTACAAAGTGAGTTCCAGGAAAGGCGAAAAGCTACACAGAGAAATCCTGTCTCGAAAAACCAAAAAAAAAAAAAAAAAGGAGACACAGAGATCCACCTGCCTCTTCCTCCCCAGTGCTGGGATTAAAGGTGTGTGCCACCACCACCTGGCTACTAAACTCTTTCAGATGGAATTTGGGTCATCATGCTTGCGAGGCAAACACTTTAGTGACTAACCATCTGCCCAATTCCAGTTCCCACTTTTTTTTTAAAGATTTATTTTTTTGTTTGTTTGCTTGCTTTTTTCAAGACAGGGTTTCTCTGTGTAGTTTTGGAGCCTAACCTGGATCTCACTCTGCCTCCCGAGTGCTGGGATTAAAGGTGTGCACCACCACCGCCCGGCAAGATTTATTTATTTATGTATTTAGAGTTCTGCCTGCACACCAGAAGAGGGCACAAAATCTTATTACAGATGGTTGTGAGCCACCATGTGGTTGCTGGGAATTGAACTCAGGATGTCTGGAAGTGCAGCCAGTGCTCTTAACCTCTGAGCCATTTCTCCAGCCCCCAGTTCCCACCTCTTAAAGGTTCCCACCTGCTCTGACTTCCAAGTGTAGGGGATCAAACTATCAACACATGAACCTTTAGGGAATACATTTAAACCACATCCAATGCTCTTAACCATAGCCATTTCTCCAGCCTCTGTTGTGAAGTTCTTATACACTGTTCAGGAAAGCACTGTGAAATGGTTAAAAAGCTCTGTCAATACTATATAACCATTTATTCTAACCAATGCATTCCTTCTACAAATATAGATACACAGCAAGTTTGTAAAACTGACTTTACTTACAAATCAAAAGTCAACCTATTCTTGGGCCAACGAGATGATGCAGCAGATAAAGGCACTTGATGTTCAATCCTGATGACCCAAGTTCAACCCCCAGAACCCATGTAAAGGTGGAAGAACTGAACTAACTCCACACAATTATCCTCTAACCTCCTGTGTACCTTGGTATGTATGGCCCTGACTAATAAGAAATGTATATTTGACCGGTAATACTTCAATCCATATTTGTTGCTGTTGTTTTTGGTGGTTTTTTTTTTTTTAAGACAGGGTTTCTTTTTTCTTTTTCTTTTTTTTTAGTTTTTTGTTGTTGTTGTTGTTTTTTCTCGAGACAGGGTTTCTCTGTGTAGCTTTGCGCCTTTCCTTGAACTCACTCTGTAGACCAGGCTGGCCTCGAACTCACAGAGATCCACCTGGCTCTGCCTCCCAAGTGCTGGGATTAGAGTGCTGGGATTAAAGGCGTGTGCCACCACCCACCGGCCACTAGAAACAATTTAACCCTAACCCCACCCAGTTTTGCAACAGGATGGTATGTAACCTAAATTGGCATAGAATCATGGAGTTTGCTATATAACTAAGGCTCTTCTTGAACGTTGTTTTTGTTTGCTTGTTTGTTTTGTTTGAGACAGGATCTCACTCTGTAGCCCTGGCTGTTCTGGAACTATCACTATGTAAATGAGGCTGTCTTGAACTCAAAGATCCTCTTGCCTCTGCCTCCCAGCTGCTGGGATTAAAGGCATCTGCCGCTACACACCGCTCTCCAACTCCTTATCCTCTTGCCCAGTAGTTTACTACATGACTAACACATCGGGGTTAATAAATTTTCTCTTTACATAACCAAATCATTGAAAGGCATTCCAGTATGTTTCCGTAGTCACCTACCCAGCTTCCCATCCTAGGCCATTCCTTGGGTCAGGCACTCACTCAGTTCATTCCTGCCCTTCACTTAATCCTTTTCTCCGGAAAAGGCTTATTGAGAGTCCCAGGTCCCACGGCAAGGGCGTAATGCAGAAAATAAGTTTATCTCCAAGCCGGGCAGTAGAGAACCCCCTCTAACGACCGGGAGCCAGGAGGACGGCGACCTGAGTCCTGCTCGCGCGGTGAAGCCAGTCTCGTGGGTTCCTCCCGGTGTTTTCCCTCGCGGTCTACGCAGCTCCCTCAGGGCCCGCCCCTTCCACCTGGCCCCGCCCCTGAGCCTGATTGGTTCTTTTCCTGACCCGCCCTCTCGGCTTCCTTTATCCGGCGGCGTCTGTGGCAGTCCTTCCTAAAGCAATGGCGGCAGGCGGCAGCGATCCGCGGGCTGGCGACGTAGAAGAAGACGCCTCTCAGCTCATCTTTCCCAAAGGTGAGACCCGGGACAGCTGGACTCGGAGGTGACAGGGTCCTTGAGTTATAGTCGTTATTCGCTCCCTGGTTAGCCCTGGCCCTGACACGCGCTGGGGATTGTTCCGCATGGCACAAATGAACCCTTGTGTAGTTTAGTGAATTCCTTGGAGGAAGGTCCTTCTTAATAGATTCCACGCTCGGGTGTTTGGAATCGTGGACATCCATATACCCTACTCTTGTAGTGCCACTTGTCGTTTTGTTGTTGTTTATTGTTTGAAACAGTGTCTCACGTGTAGCCCTGGCTGGCCTACAATTTATATTGTAGACCAGGCTGGCCCTGAACTCACTGAGATCAGCCAGCCTCTGCCTTGTGACCTCAAATCAAAGGCGTGCATCACCACACCAGCGGTTTTGTTTTTTGAGTGTCTTCTTATGTATCCTAGGCTGACCTCCAACTTGTCACATTCCTGTCCCATCCTCCCGAGTGCTGGAATTAAGGGCATGTGCCATCACTCTTGACATTAGGGGTATTTATGTCCATTTTCTGGCATGCAAAAGACAGATCTGGAGTAGAGGTCTTATTTCTAAATTGGCAGCTGACAGAAGCTGAGCTATGGCCCCATCATAGTGCTAGTCAAAAGCGTTTCAAAGTCTGTAGGGCAGGAGTGTGCATACTCTAACCATTGTCTCTGAGCAGAGATGCTGTTGTCATTGGTTTCTGGGCCCTCCTTTATATTTTCGAGTTAGAAAGAACAGTTGGGAGCAAGATGGATTCCAGTCTGGGACGGCTGGTGCCTGCTGTTGGATGGATAAATGTGTGCCAGCAGGTGGGCATAGTACCCTTCTCCTGCTACTCGGAGCCTGTGGTAGGTGAATAGTTTAAGCCCAAGAGTTCAAGGCTATCCTGGGCATTATAGTAAGACCCCAAGATTCAATCTGTGCTTTTTGTGAGTTTTGTTTTGAGACAGGGTCTCAACGTATCCCAGACTGGCCTGAAACTAGATAAGTAGGCAAGAATGACCTTGAACTTCCCATCCTCCTGCCTCTGCTTCCACAGTGCTAGGAATTAAACCTAGGTTTTGTGCATGCTAGACAAACACTCTATCAACTGAGCTACATCCCCACCCCCAGAACAAGCCACTGTTGTCATAAAATCTTACTGTTATCTGTAACCAAGTATCTACAGAAAAATGACCAGATGGGGTATTAAACAATGAGTTTTTCCTTCTTTAGGAACAAAGAGCAATACATTTTGGTTTGGTTTGGTTTGGTTTGGTTTGGTTTGGTTTTTCAAGACAGAGTTTCTCTGTAGCTTTGTGCCTTTCCTGGAACTCACTCGGTAGCCCAGGCTGGCCTCAAACTCACAGAGATCCGCCTGCCTCTGCCTCCCGAGTGCTGGGATTAAAGGCGTGCGCCACCACTGCCCATCCCTAATCTTTTTTTATTTTCCTTTTTTGTTTCGTGATAACTTTAGTGTATTTGTGTGTGTGAGACAGAGAGAGAGAGAGAGAGAGAGAGAGAGGGAGAGAGAGAGAGAGGGAGAGAGAGAAAGAGAGAGAAAGAGAGAGAAAGAGAAAGAGAGAAAGAGAAACACCTTGTCCTACTTGTCTAGTAAGCACCCTTGACTCGGAGCAAGATGCCAGAGAACCAGTAAGCCACAGATCATGTGGCAGTAAATAGATTAATGGAAATGGATTAATTTAAATATAAGAATTAATTAGTTAGTAATATATGCCTCTGTATGGTAATTTGGGAAGTGGCTACCAGGTATTTGGGACCAGGCGGATGGGACATAAAGCTCCACCTCTGTTTACAGTTGTTTGTTTTTGAGTCTCTGTGTGTTTTTTCCTGCAGCTCACTAATGTAGACCAGGCTGGCCTCAAACTCAGAGATCATCCTGCCTCTGCCTCCCAAGTCCTGGGATTGGCAAAGGCATACTTTTTAAGAGTTTATACTTGATCTTCTTGCAGAGTTTGAAACAGCTGAGACACTCCTAAACTCTGAAGTTCACATGCTTCTGGAACATCGAAAGCAACAGAATGAGAGTGCAGAAGATGAGCAGGAACTTTCAGAGGTTTTCATGAAAACCCTAAACTATACAGCCCGTTTCAGTCGTTTCAAAAACAGAGAGACCATTGCCAGTGTTCGTAGGTGAGTACTAAAAATAAGTTAAAAGACAAAATTTAATCATGTATGTATGTGTTATGAGGTGGGTTTTTGTTGTTGTTTGTTTTTGTTTTTTGAGACAAAGTTTCTCTGTGTAACAGCCCTGGCTATCCTTGGTCTAACAGGCTGGCCTTCAACTCACAGAGATCTGCCTGCCTCTGCCTCCTGAGTAATGGGATCAAAGGCGTGTGCTCCCACATAACACCCAGCTCAGTGCTATGAGTGTTTTGTCAGCTTGTATGTCTGTGCACCGTGCACTGCCCACGGAGGCCAGAAGTGGTTATCAGATCCCCAGGACTGGAATTACAGGCAGTTTGTGAGCCACCATGTAGGTGCTGGGACTCAGAACTCAGGTCCTCTGGAAGAGCAGCCAGTGCTCTTAACTCTTGAGCCATCTCTCCAGCTCTACCTAAAGTTTTATTATTATAGATTCTTATGAGAGGTAGAGGCAGTAGGACCAGGGAGTTCAAGGTCATCCTTAGCTGCATAGTGGGTTCAAAAAAGCCATATTTACTTCTTGAGACAGAATCTCATTGTAAAGCTCAGCCTTGCTGGGCAGTGGTGGTGGGGGTGGTGGTGGTGGTGGTGGTGGTGGTGGTGGTGGTGCAGGTGCACGCCTTTAATCCCAGCACTCAGGAGGCAGAGGCAGTAGTGAGTTCCAGGATAGCCAGGGCTACACAGAAAAACCCCGTCTCAAAAACAAACAAACAAAAAAACCTTCAGCCTTGCCTCAAGGTCAATATTCTCTCCTGTATCACAAATTTTGGGGTTGCTAGTATATGCCTTCATGTACTTACTCACTGCTGCCCAAATTGAATTTCTTTTATTTGTTTTTATTTTATATGTGTGTGTGTGTGTGTGTTTGTGTGTGTGTGTGTATGTATGTGTGTATATATATATATATATATATATATATATATATATATACTTTTTTTCAAGACAGGGATTTTCTCTGTGGCCTTGGCTGTATAATTTTTGAGACAAGGTCTCACTAGCTATAGCCCTGGCTCATCTAGAATTTGATATTAAACCAGGCTGTCTTCTAATTCACAAAGATCCACCTCCTTTTGAGAATAAAGTTGACCACATGATACCTGGTCTTTTTTGTTTGTTTGTTTCTATTATTATTATTAGACAGATTCTTACTTTGTAGCTCTACTTAATATGAAACTTGCTATGTAAACCAGGCTGTTGTGAGCCTGCATGTACCACTAGGCATGGCAAATAATTTTTTTGTTGGTTTGGTTTATATGTATGTACCTGCTTGTCTGTATGTACACCGTGTGGATTCAGTACCAGCATAGCAGAGGTCAGAAGAGTTGTAGACCTCTGTGAGCCACCAAGTGTGGATCCTAGGAACCAAACTCCTGTCCTGGAGATTAGCAAGTTCTCTTACTACTGAGCCATCTCTCCAGGCCCCTAAATATAACTTAATAGTCATTTTGAAATTAAAGTCGCTGGGCAGTGGTGCCGCTCGCCTTTAATCTCAGCACTCGGGAGGCAGAGCCAGGCAGATCTCTGTGAGTTCAAGGCCAGCCTGGTCTACAAAGTGAGCTCCAGGAAAGGCTCAAAGGTACACAGAGAAACCCTGTCTCCAAAAACCAAAACCAAAACAAGACAAAAAAAAAAAGCTAGTGTAGCTTTTCCATCATTTATTGGGCACCTTATCCCCTCTACTAAAGGAATACTTAAATAACCTTGTGTGCTGACACTATGCACAGCCAGAGCCCCAGTTCAAGCCTCCCTGTAATTATCGTCATTGGCAGCATCCGGCCAGGTCAATCTCCAGACAGAGGAAAGTACCTATCAGAGATATGTATCTCTGTGCTCTCTAAGAACAGACTTAAGCATCCAGACTACCTGTTTGAGAAGGCCTGGCGGATGTGCCAATTAAGCTTAACTTCCTCCTTTCCCAAATCTTACCTCTAGTTCCAGATCTCTCTTTAACTATCACCAGAGGCATCTAGCTGTACACAGGTTGCCTAGTGACCGAGCACACTTTTCCCCCACCCTGCAGAAAAACAGCAGATAGCTTGGACAGATAGGAGCCACAGGAAAAAAGAAGGCAGTTTTATTTTCTTCCATTGATTCAGAAATTTATAGATTCTTAATATTTTCTACCAGTTACGTTTAAGGTTATAGTTGTGCACATAAGATCCCTCTTCTTAGATATTACCCAAATTTAGTCTTTAGTCAATTCATTAGTCACCTTCCCTTTTGGGTTGCAAATGATAATTAACAATTACTGCCCCTCTATGTGATTCTTTTCACCCCTCTGTTTGACCCTGGAAGCCTGACAGTCACTGCCTGAGGAAAATTCTTACCTGCCTTTATGACCCCATAGAATTCAAGCCTGATGTCCTTGGGTTTATAACTGGATTGCTGGGAGACTTAGGGGGAATGTGGAGAACTTAGAGAAGGAACGGAGAGGGATAAGGAGGATTTTGACCAGAGAGTATGTGTGGGTGAGATGGAAGATGAGGAAGAGTCAGATGGGGAAGTCCTAGCTGGGTAAGAACAAGGTGAAAAGGACCTAGATGAGGCAGAATTAAGACAAGAGAATTAAGCTAGAACTTAGAGGAAGCAGTAGATAAATATAGAGAGAAATCAGGCAAGAAAGGAGCTAGACATGAGAACAGAACTGAAGCTGTGTAAATAGGATGTTATGCCAGAGGAATTAAAACAAGTGGACTATAGAGCTCGGTGTGCTGAGATTCTATTTCCCAACAACAGTCCCGCCATTAGTAATTCTCTCTCCTGAGCCCCTGGGATGTATAATATTAAGGCTGGTCCCTCTAATATTATACAAGACAGAGAGAGGTGTCAGATCCCATGGATCTGGAATTTCAGACAGTTGTGAGCCACCGTGTAGGTACTGGGAATGGAACCTGGGCCACTGGGTGATCTCTAACCCGGCAGGTGTCTCTGCCCTGCTGTGCTCCCTCGCTTTCCTGGGCTTTCTTTGCCTGCTGTGTGTCGTCTTTTTCTCTTTTCTGGAATGTGTTTTTCTGGGGTAGGAATAGGAAGTGATTAAAGGGGGATTCATTGCCCACATGACCATAATCAAAGATTGTAAGGTTTGTCAACTTCTTTTTGCTATTGATCATTGTTTGGTATTTGACTTTTTTGTTTTTTATTAGCATGTATTAATTATATATAATAATGGGCTCTGTTATGACACTGACATTTTTATACAGGTGTAGAATTTATTTTGATCATGCTCATTTCTCCCCATTACTGCTCTTGTTTCACTCACACTGTATTGTTTTTCTGTATTTTTATTTTCCCTACAATCAGCTTGCTTCTCCAGAAAAAGCTACATAAGTTTGAGTTGGCCTGTTTAGCCAATCTTTGTCCAGAGACTGCTGAGGAGTCCAAAGCTCTGATTCCAAGGTTAGTACTGGATGGGACAAGTTTTGTCTGCATTATACAGATTTCTTTTAGTCAGATTGCTAGATCTAAACATTGTGTGCATTTAACTTTTGGGTTGATGACATGCCAGCACTGAATAAGAATGCAATTTTATGGTGTTGGAAAGATGATTTGAGGGTTGGTTTTGTTGTTTGTTGATGGCATTCTCAGGTGGGCAAGGCTTTCCTTGAGCTCTTGATTGTCCTGCTTCCACTTGTCAAGAGCTGGGATTACAGATGTGAGCAATAGTTTGAGTTTTTTTATTTTTATCATTTATTTATGTATGTGTACACGTGGGTGTACATGTTTGTCATATTAAGCATGTGAAGGTCAATGGACAATTTAGGGTAGTTAATTCTCTCCTTTTACCATGTAAGCTCCCAGGATCAAGCTCAGGTTGTTAGATTTGGTGGCAAGCCACCTTTATCAGCTGAACCATCTTGCCAGCCTGAGAATGATGGTTTTATACCACACTGACAGGAAGGATATGGAACAGGGTGCTAGGGATATATAGCTCAGTGGTAGAGCTCTTGCTTATCGTGTGTGAGGGTCTCTGAGTTTTTCTCCCCAAACCAAATGCTCCACAAAGGAGCATAGGAAACAATCAGAGTTCTCCTACACGGCAGGGAGTAGTAGAACAATTGTACTGTGTCCGGTAAAATCAGCGTGACTATTTCCCACGACCCAAAAAGATATTCCAGTGTTCACTGCTGTGGTATTGGGGATAACATATATTAGACACAATCGTTAAGTCAGTCAACAAGTGAACGACCAAAAAGTGAATCATTGCAGGGCCTGGTAGTTTGTGCTTTTAATCCTAGCAAAGGCAGGCCCTTCTCTGTGAGTTCCAGGCCAGCTGGGGTTGTATAATGAGACCCTATCTCAAAAACAAGCCAAACTAAAATAAACAAAGCAAAATTTGAAATCATGTGTGACTGTTAAGGCTTTTAAAAATCTTTTATATATTTGCACTTTTTAGTGTTTCTATAAGGGAGTGTTGAAAAGAAATTTAGCTTAAGCTTGAAAGTGGTAGAGCTAAGTGAGCTGCACTCAGAGATGAACTCTCTTTGACAGACAGTGTGAGAAAACAGGCAGTTGCGAGGTCACTTAAGTTTATTGTTCTTCTTGCAGCCTGGAAGGGCGTTTTGAAGATGAGGAACTGCAGCAGATTCTCGATGATATCCAGACCAAGCGCAGCTTCCAGTACTAATGTCCAGACACCTGGTCCTGAGACAGCTCCAGAACAGCACCACATCTCACACAGGAGTGATGGACATTTGGACTGCTTTTGTACTATTTGCTTTATTGAGATACAGAGTCACTCTGTAGTCCTCAAACTCATGACAGACCTCCTGCCTCAGCCTCCCAAGTGCTGGGATTACAAGTGTGAGCCAATGCTCAAGGCTTGGCTTTTGGAGGGGAAAGGCTGGCTTGGTGATGGTCTAGGTTGCTGTCTCCACAGTGACTACTAGACCATAATTATTGTGTCTTCCTGTTACAGCCTTGTAAGGACTATTATGGTCAAGTGTGCTGCACATCTGGACTGGTGAGGTAGAGTGATATGTTCACTACCTCTTATCTTGGTTTTTTGGACCCTGTGTTATTTGTTCTTGACATTTCAACTTTCAATATAAATATAGTTTGTAGTTTTTCAAACTAAACTGTTATATAAAAAACTTGACTGGGGAAGAATGTTCTTACCTAGTTGCAAAGGGAGAGATAAACCAGAACACTGTCACTGTTTGATTTTTTTTTTTTTAAAGAATTTTATTTATTTATTTATGAGGAGGGGGTACATGATCCATGGCACATGTGTGGAGGTCAGAGAACAACTTGCAGAAATCAGTTCTGTCCACTGTGTGGGTTTTCAGGATTTAACTTAGGCCATCAGGCTTGGTGGTAAGTGCTGATACTCACTGGATCATCTTGTTGGTCCCTGAATTATTTTTATTTTATTTACTTATTCATTTTTGCAACTTTAGAGATCACACCCAAAGCCTTGTACATGCTAGACAAGTGCTGTACCTAGAGGAACAGTCTATCACTGAAATTCCTTTTGTTTCTGTTTGTGTGTTGCCTCCATGCATGTGCAAGTGTGTGTGTCCATGTAAGGAGACTAGCAGAGCACATTTGGGTGTATAACTATTGTCTTAGGGTTTTTGTTGCTGTGAAGAGGCACTATCACCATGGCCACGCTTATAAGGGAAACATTTCATTGGGGTGGATCACTTACAGTTTCAAAAGTTCATCATGGCGGGGAGCATTATGGTGTGCAGACAGACATGGTGCTGGAGCTGAGACTGCTACATCTTACAGGCAACAGGAAATCAACTGACTGACACTCAGCAAAGCTTAAGCAAAAGACCTCAAAGCCTGCCCCCACAGTGACACACTCCATCAAAGCCACACCTCCTAATAGTGCTACTCCCTATGAGATTACATTCAGACTACCACACCTATATTTCTGTCCTTTGAGATGGGGTCTCTCTCACCGAACTAGGAACTCAGCTGGGTAGCCAAAAAGCCTCAACAACTCTGTTTCCACTCCCTTGATGACCTTCAGCATTGGGGTTAGAGGCATGTACAGGTGCAACACACCAGTCTGTAGATGTAATTCTGAACGGTCTTATTAAATGAGAAACACAGAGCCAAATGCAGAGCCCTCACTGTCGCTGTCATCCTTCCCCTGAGCAAGAGACCTACTTCCTGTGTGTCTGTATTTTTATTGACTTTCTGTTCTGCCTTCTCATTGGTTCTAAACCCAACCACATGACTTCTTCATCACTGCCTATCTATACAGACCTCCAGGTAGGTCTTCTATGGTTAGTACTTGGATTAAAGGCGTATGTCACCAAGCTGGCTATGTCCTTGAACACACAGACTCTGCCTGCCATGTGATCAGAATAAGGGCATGTGCTACCACTGCCAGACTTCTGCTAAATGGCTTGCTATTAGTTCTGACCCCTAGGCAACTTTATTTATTAACATACAAATAAAATCACATTTCAGCACAAATAAAATATCACCATACCAGTCTTCTCACTAATTTTAGTGCTAATGATACAAACTCAGATCTTCATGCTTGCACAGCAAGTGCTGGTATTCACTGAGCCACCCTGAAGTGTTCAAAGAATGAGAGCACAGTTCATTGAGAGAACTTTGGCGTCACTGTGCCTAACCTGGAGACCGGAAGGAAACACATTGTAGGAAGCAATTACCCCTAGGTTCCTTAGCCTGTGGTACATGTACTTACTTCATCTTGGGGGTAAGGGGCTTTCTTGAAGAATGTGTATTTGGAGTAGCCTTGAAGGGTATCTATTGTCACTCCCAAATGAAGATCTTTCCTTCATAGGCTGTATTTGAAGACTGAACACTGAAGTCTTCTCATGAGATGTCTAATCCAAACCTGATTAGATACTTAGTACCATTATTCTGTCATAGAGGTGATGTGGAAGGAGTGATTGTGTTCCTTTTTCTGGGCTGGAAATAAGGACCACTATGCCTGCTGTCTTAGGGTTTCTATTGCTGTGAAGAGACACCATGAACACAGCAACTCTTTTTTGTTTGTTTGTTTGTTTTGTTTTTTTCAAGACAGGGTTTCTCCATGTAGTTTTGGTGCCTGTCCTGGATCTCACTCTGTAGACCAGGCTGGCCTGGAACTCACAGAGATCCGCCTGACTCTGCCTCCTGAGTGCTGGGACTAGAGTCATGCACCACTGCTGACTGGCCACAGCAACTCTTATAAGGAAAAACATTTCATGAGGGTGGTGGCTTACAGTGTCAGAGGATCATTATAATCATGGTTAGGAGCATGGCTGTGTGTAAACAGACATGGTGCTGGAGGAGTAGCTGAGAGTCCTTCATCTTCCAGGCAACAGGAAGTCAACTAAGACACCCTATAACAAGGCCATACCCACTTCAACAAAGCCACATCTAATAGTGCCACTCCCTGTGAGATTCTAGGGGTCAGTTACATTCAAACCACCACACCGGGTGTCCTCATGTTCTAAATCCTAGTACTCTGGAGGAAGCAGAGGCAGGCAGATCTCTGAGTTTGAAGTCAGCCTGATGTTATACGTAGCAAGTTCCAGGACAGCCTACATAATGAGGCCCTGTCTGGGGGGAATAAAGTGAAAAAAAAAAATGAAAAAAGAAAAAGCTTGGAAGTAGAGAGCTCATGAGCCCTGTGAGCCTCCCTGTTTCTTTCATAAGGGGCTGTTAACAGGCCAGATCTCATCAAGTCCTATGAGTGGTCACAGGCTGCTCTGATTTAAGATGGTGGTGCTCATAGCCAGCTTGAAGGAAACAAGCTAAGCGTTTTCCACTAGTGATGAGCTCAGGTTGGTTAGGCTGCTCTGTGGAGGAGTGATGAGGCCTGTGGAGTCAGGAAAGAAGCTGCTTACAAAAGGTGCAGAAAAAAAAAAAAGTGCAGGATGCAATGATCCCAAGGCTGCAGCGGCTACAGCAGAAGAGCGAGTCTAGGGTCAGCATGGAGCTCTATGGAGAGGAGCTGGAAGATGCCCTGCGAGGGAGCAGCCGTGGCGCAGAGCTGTAGAGTGCTTGTCTGTGCTTAGAAAAATGGTGCAGAACATGGAGAAATTCACTTTCGGGAGTGTTAAGAGATGGGGTCTAGTGGCCAGCTGGGAAGGTTGGCAGGAACAGGAAAGAATGCAAGGGAGGTGGAGAGGGTGCATGCATGGAGACAGTAGACAGATTGAGTTCTTCTTTTAGACAGCCCTTTTTTAAGACAAATATCATAAGGTTTATTTACATGTCCTGGACACCTACTTGACTGTCCACCCAAAGAATACTTTGTATTCAGAAATAAAATATTTGTGTCGTTTTACATATTAAAACTCTCATCTTAAATATGTGTGGGTGGGGATGAACACGTCTTGGTCAGAGGACAGCTGGTGGAAATAGGTTCTTTTTGCACCACATGGGTCCTGGGTTGTTAGGTTTGGTGGCAAGCACCCTTACCTGTTGAGCCATCTTGCTGGCCCAGATATCTGTATCTTTAAGTTTGAGCATAGAACATACCGTTTTGGGTTATTTGTTTGAGACAAGGTCTCACTCTACCCAGGCTGGTCTGGAATTATTCTCAATCTGCCTACTTCCTGAGTGTTGGGATTATAAAATAACTTACTTGGCCAAACATTTATAATCTTACAGTGCTGTTACCATAACAAGATCATTTCCAGAAAGTGATGTGATGGAAGAGAGTATGAAATAGTCTTTTCCCTTTTTGAGACATGGTCAGGTGGGCCTCTAACTTCTAATCCTTCTTCCTCTGGCTCTAGACTGCTGAGATTACAGGTTTGTGCCCCCATTCCTGGTTTTCTGCAGTACTGGAGATTGAACCCAGGGTCTTTTGCATGCTAGGTAAATGTTCTGCCAACTGAACTACAGCCCAGCCATGAAATAGTCATTTGAAATCTCAGTACTTGGAAGGTAGGTGTAAAAGGATCGGGAGCTCAGGCATCCTTGGCTACATAGCAAATTAAAAGCAAGTCTGGGCTACATGAGACCCTGTCTCAAAGGAAAAGCCCTCTCCCCCAGGATAAATGGAAGGGAAATGTGGTCAGATAGCCTGGGAAGCTATAGGACTACTTATCTGAATCTGTAAGTGTAAGATGTGCAATAAAGGCACAAAGGAAGCACTTGGAAAGCAAAGGCAGGTGGATTTCTGTGAGTTCCAGCTGAGCCAGAGCTACAAAGTGAGACTCTGCCTTAAAAAATACCTCCCCACTAAAAACAGTACGAAGGGGAGGTTAATGATTTGGATCTGAAATATGAGCTCTGCAAGGATCATATGTAAGGCTCGGTTCCCAACTCAAAGCCACAGAACCAGCCAACCGTGGATCGTAACCTCTGGAACAGTGTGTGAAATCAATCTTCCTTTATTCATTTTTTTTCTTTTAGTCAGAGTCTCCTGTAGCTCAGGCTGGCCTCAGACATGCTATGTTCATAGCTAAGGTTGAATGAAATGACTCCCCAGCCTCTACCTACCAAGTGCCGGGATTACAGGCTTCTATCACCAGACCTCGTTTATATGTTATTGGGGTTCAAACCCAATTCAGGGCTTCCTGAATGCTAGATGTCTTAATTTGGTTTTCAGTGGCTTTGAAAAAAGTATTAACCAATATAACTTGTGGTAGGAAAGGGTTTATTTGGTTTATACATCCCAGGTCCCAGACTATCACTGAGAAAAGCCCGGTCAGGAATCAGGAGGCAGGAACTGAAGCAGAGGCCATGGAAGAATACTGCTTACTGACTTGCTTTACACTCAGCTTGATATATATATAACCAAGGACTACCTGCCCAGGAGTGGCACTGCCCAGAGTGGACTGGGCTCTTCCACATCAATCATTAGTCATGAAAAGGCCTCCACAGAGTTGCCTACCAGCCAGTCTGATGGAGGCATTTTTCCCAATTGTCCAATTGTGGTTCCTTCTTCCTAGATGACTAATTTGCAAATTGACAAAAAAAAAAAAAAACCCCAACAACTAAATAGCACAAATTACCACTTGTCAACTAGACACATGAACTAATAACCTGAGTTGGAGAGATGGCTCAACAGTTAAGAACACTAGCTGCTGCTTCCAGGGGATCTGGGTTTGATTCCCAGCACCCACATGCTGGCTAACAACCATTCATAACTCCAGTTTCAAGGCTCAGACACCCCTCCTGATCTCTATGGGCACTGCATGCACATGGCACACAGACAGCAGGCAGAACACCCACACATAAAACAAAAATCTTTAAAGCCTTTAATCCCAGAATTTAAGATCCAGAGGTAGACAGATTTCTGTAAGTTTGAGGACAGGGTGTTCTACATAGTGAGTTCCAGGACTGTCAGAAATCCATAGACCCTGTCTAAGAAAAAAAAAACAAAAACACAAACAAAACCCTTCCTTTTTTATCACAATTATCACTATCATGTTAATAACAAGATCATAATATAAATACAGTTCAGTGCTGGGCATGGTGACACGTGCCTTTAATCCCAGCACTCAGGAGGCAGAGGCAGGCAGAGCTCTTTGAGTTCAATGCCTGCCTGTTCTACAAAGGGAGCTCCAGAGCTGTTAGAACTACAGTGAGACCATGTCTCAAACACACCTGTCCCCAAAGCCCAAAGAAACCAAACCAAGTAAGCAAATAAATAAAAGTCCTTCAGTTGGGGCTGGGAGAGGACTCAGCCAATAGCACTTTTTGTTTTTGCAAAGGACAAAATGGGAGGGGGTTGGAGAGATAGCACAGTGGTTAAGAGCACTTGCTGCTGTAGGGGTTGGGGATTTAGCTCAGTAGGCGCTGGGTTCAGTCCTCAGCTCGGGGTAGGGGGGTGGGGGGGAGGGAGACAAAATAAGAGCACTTGCTGCTCTTGCAGAGGACCTGGATTAAATTCCCAGCACCCACACAGCAGCTCAGAGTGCCTGAAACTTCAGTTCCAGGAAACCCAGTGCCCTCTTCTGCCCTCTTTGGGCACCAGGCATGCCAATGGTGCACAGACATTCATGCAGACAAACACAGTCACACACATAAAAACTTACATCAAGAGGTAAGAACCAGGACACAGTTACAATCAAATCAAGGTAGAATCAACATCCAGCAGTGTAAATCAAACCCTGTAGCTCAGTGTCCTCTACCTGGCATTCAATCCCAGTCTGGACTGCAAAGGCGCTGTGAAGCTTCAACTCTACCAATCTGCCATCCACACTCCACATAGCTTGTCTTGTAGCATCAAGCCAGCTCCATCCCACACCTGCTGCTGCCCTTGTCTATCATCCCAGGGTCCTGGCATCACTAGAATGCTGGAGTCTTCATTGCAGTTGACGTTGCATCTTCACCAATTGCCTCTCTTGGCTTCTTCAGGGACTGACCCCGCCACATGCGCAAAGCCTCAGCTTCTTCCTCTGAGACCTTCAATACGCAAGTCTACATTGTAACTGAGGCTGCACCCTCACCAATGGCCTTCTGCCTTCTGTAGGGACTCCAACCTTGTTATATGACGCTAAGTCTCAGATGCTCTCCATAAGCCCTTCAAGCCTTCAAAACCGATACCATGTGGGAGATGCTGGAGATGCTGACATATTACCATGTTCAGTTGCTAGTTTCAGATACAGTCTTGGCCCCTCTGATCCATCTGAGTGCCATGACATACATGCTACATACATGTACACACACACAAATAAAAAAATATATAATTTTAAATAAAGGGCTGGAGAGATGGCTCAGCAGCTAAGAGTGCACACTGCTCTTGTGGAGGACTCTAGTTCAGTTCCCAGGACCCATGTTGAGTGTCTCATAACTTCCAGTAACTCCAGCTCCAGGGGATCTGACACTTTTGGCTTCTAAGGACACCTGCACATATATACACCTGCATATATATATATATATATATATATATATATATATATATATATATCTGCACACATATGTATACCCATACAGACACTCATAATTCAAAACAGTCTTTAAGAATTTAAAAATAAAATATACTTCTCAAGTATTTTGTCACAAGGTGACTACAGTACCGAATTCACTGAGAAAAGCATGAACTTCCATACCTTGGGGCTTACCAGGGTGCAGAAAACAGCTGAAACCAGGCATTCAAGAGCTGTGCACAGGTTCTTTTGTAGCCTTCCTTCACCAGCATCACTCCTTCGTGGCTGTCCGTGTACTAAAGCCTATTGGCTTCTAATTCTCCTTCTTTTTATACATCTGTCAACTGAGGGATGTCGCAGGCTGTCTTTGGACCTAGATTCAGAATCCCAGGGAGCACCAAACCTCGTATAGCCAATAATAGCCTCCAACAGCCTAGATAGCCAAGGATTGCCTTGAACCCCCCTCCTCTTGCCTCTCCACATCCCAGGTGCTGGTATTAGAGGCATGTCCCACCATGAGTGATTTATATGGTGTGGGTAGCAGATGAAGTCATGAGTGAATGTGTGTTTGTTGACAAGCACAGCTATGTCAGGGGATCCAATGCCTGAGACCCTTAAAAAAAAAAAAGAAAAAAGGAAAGAAAATGTACCACAAGCTGCCCATATGCCCATCTGGTGGGGGCATTTTCTCAATTGATATTTCTAAATGATTCTAACTTGACAAGTATTCTCTCCGGTACAAGACTGAAAAGGACAAGTGTGGGAAAACAGGAAGCAATTCCATCAGTCAAGTGAGAACAACTTGAACAGCTGCAAACTTTCTGTAGTATGTTAGGCTTTGGGGTGCTTACCCTTTCTGTCGTGTGTGTGTGTGTGTGTGTGTGTGTGTGTGTGTGTGTGTGTGATAAAGGTAAAAGGTGTGTTCCTCAATTGTTTTCTGCCTCATATATTTTCTTCACACACAAAACCATTTAAGGCTGGGTATGGTAGAGCATGTCTTTACCCAACACTTGGGAGGCAGAGGCAGGTGGTTCTCTGAGTTTGAGGCCAACTTGTTCTACATACTGAGTTCCAAGCTAGTCAGGGTTACGAAGGGAGATTCAACTCCTCTACAAAAACATTATACACTCTAAACCTCTGAGCCATCACTCCAGCCCTTCCATGCTTTCATTAAATGTACAAAGTAACTGAAGGTTAAGGGCTTTGCTCACAATTTGGTTCTTGCTTTAGGGATAAAAGACCCAGGCCATCTAAGCCATGAGAGCTGCTTCCGCTAGCAAAGGTTAGGGGTGTGGCAAACCTTTTTTTTTTTTTTTTTTTTTCTTTTTTCTTCGAGACAGGGTTTCTCTGTGTAGCTTTGCACCTTTCTTGGATCTTGCTCTGTAGCCCAGGCTGGCCTCGAACTCACAGAGATCCTCCTGGCTCTGCCTCCCGAGTGCTGGGATTAATGACGTGAGCCACCACCGCCTGGCGTGGCACACCTTTTTTATAAAAAGAAATTACCTTGCAAAGTTATTTTCCCATTGTTTCTGTGTTTCTTTTTGTGGATACAAAGATTAGTGTTTTCTAACACCTTGAATTTGTATATTCAAGGATGCCTTTGAACTTCTGACCTTCCTGCCTCCACTTCACAGGCCATCACAACCAGTATAGGTAGTGCTACAGAAAGAACCCTGGGCCTCCTACATGCTAGGCAAACACTTGACCAACTGAGCAAAATCTGCATCCCTTTTTATTAAGTATAATATCTCTTTTGTGTATGTGTGCACACCAAGGAACAGTCTTATACAGTTGTGGGGGAAATTTTGTTTTTTTTTTCTTTTTTTTTTTTTTTTGGGGGGGGGGGGCAGGGTTTCTCTGTGTAACAGTCCTGGCTGTCCTGCAACTCACTCTGTAGACCAGGTTGGCCTCGAACTCACTGAGATCCGACTGCCTCTGCCTCCCAAACGCTGGGATTAAAGGCGTGCGCCACCACCTTTTCCCGGCCCTGCTTTTCCCGGCTCTTTCTTTCTTTTTTTTCTTTTTGGTGTTTGGAGACAGGGTTTCTCTATGTTAACAGTTCTGGCTGTCCCAGCCTCTTAAGTGTTCGGATTCCAAGCATGAGCCACCACTCCCGGCTCGAACAAGCGTCTTAGTTAGTTTTGTAAAATGGGATGTTTTTGAGAGCATCCACGATGGCTCACCAGGTGAAGAAAGTCAGTAAGGCCAAGGGCCCTGGCGTTAGGCTCTGAGCCCAAACCGGCCCAAACCGACTCAAATGTTTGGGCGCCGGAGACACAGGCCCCACCCCTCACCTGCGCGCATGCTCTTACAGGAGCCCGACGGGCGACCTGCGGCATAGGCGCGCGTGACGTAGCACCGCGGGGCCGTGATGACGCACAGGCGTACGCTCGGTGGCTCCTCGGGGAAGATGGCGGCTGCATCTTTGAAGGAGAGGGATTGAGAGTAGGGAGAAGGGAAGAGGAGCGGACGGGAGAGACACTCCCTGCGGCACCGAAGGACACCGCGCTCGCGGTCAGGCGCCCCTTCCGGCCCTCCACGGTGAGTGTGCGGCGG
>CABHPP010133841.1:13666-37571 GCA_902168425.1 Peromyscus attwateri
GTGGTGTGTGTGTGGTGTGTGCGTGTGGTGTGTATGTGGTTGTGTGTATATATAATGTGTATGTGGTGTGTGTGTGTGTGGTATGTGTGTGTGATGTGTGTGTGTGTGTGTATACGTGTGTGTATGTGTGGTATGTTTGTGGTTGTGTGTATGTATAATGTGTATGTGGTGTGTGTGTGTGGTGTGTGTGTATGATGTGTGTGTGTGTGTGTGTGTGGTGTGTATGTGCTTGTGTGTATGTATAATGTGTATGTGGTGTGTGTGTGGTATGTGTGTGTGATGTGTGTGTGTGTGTGTGTGCATGTGTATGTGACATGTTTGTTTGATGTTTGAGTGAATGTTTAAGACAGGATCTTTCCATGTGTCCTGTAATGCTGGTATGAGCGACATGCTTAGGCTACACGAAGATAATGTATTCCAGGTCTTTGCACTACTGCCTCAGATTCATACTCTATAAAGACAGATGTGTGTCATCATACCTGACATTACACCCTTATTTTCATGACCTCTGAAACCAAGACACCATATGTAGCTCGGGCCAGAATCTACTAGGCTAAGTATTGCTGAGATTAGAGATATGAGACACCATCCTCCACTTCAAAGTACATTTCAATAACAATGCTTTTACTATGAGTGACAGAATGAGTCTAATTGAAAAGATGAAGGGTAAGAGAGAGTTGATGGCATTTTGAAAGAATTGTTGCCTGTCCTTTCAAAGAACAATTTGAAATTGAAAACAACAGAATAAATACATTTATTCATCTGGTTTGGAAACTTCATCAAAATTAATATATTAACCAGACATATTTGCCTAGAATTTGACAGCTCTTACCAGATGTTTACCTAACATATTCTTGATATGCACAAGCTTTAATATTTGGTGTTTCTTTAGTAGACATGCATAATTTTATATCCTTGTGTATGTCATGCTACTTAGTATGAGCTCTCTTTTTCTATCAAAGTTCATAGACTTTGCAAGTTATTATATTACCACAAATTAATATCTACAAAACTACACATAATTAGAAAAAATGTAGAAAAATAAAATCTTTGATATTTCAGGCAATACTCTTTTTTTTTTTTACTTCCATTACTTTATCCAGTAATGAGAAAGTATTTTACATTTTAGGTTAAATTTGAAAGATATTTTATATGTCTTAAGATAATTGTTTCATAATGTACTTTAATAAACGTCAGAGATTATTTTCTAAAACAATGTGAACATGAGTCAAAGTGGGAGAATCATTAACACTGAGACATTTCTTATATCAAGTTCGCTGCATATTTTACTCAGGGTAAGAATCCTGTCATGAGAAGAAACTCCCCCACCCTCTGCTCTGTAACTTAGCAGCCGACCTTTGTCACCTCATTGGTTTGTTTGCAAGAATTAATTGACAAGGATTGAAAACATTATGCAAATTCCACCTCGCAGCTCTTCTTACTAATTTGACAGCTATACAGGGTGTAAGTGTTTAAGCCCACAAGTAGAAAGATGGCAGAATCAGCTGAGAGCTCAAATCATAGCCATTCTGGGCAAAAAAATTAAATTAAAAGACCTCCCCAGAATAACTTTTAAAATCATTTTCAAAAGTGTTCAAAGTTCATTTTAGAACAGAAATTTTTATTTAGTATCATCTTACACACTTGTTTCTTTTGTATGTTACTCACAAATTATAGTCTACTTACATATGAAAAGCCTAACATTCAAAATTCTATAACGGGTGGATCAGTTCTGCAAGACAAGTTAGATGGCTATGGCTAATAGCAGTGACATGCCTTTCTAATTAACAGTCTTTGTAACTAAAAACACTGTGATCACATTACAAATCACCACATTTACTGCAGTCCAGATATACTTGAAACTTTGCTTTATTGTTTTCTGACAATTCTGATATATAAAAATTTCTGAAATTATAAAATTAATTAAATCAAGATGTACTATAATTTTCTTATTTTTATTTGAAAAATTCTAGGATTTTTTTACTTTTTGATTTAATTTTTAGAGGGAATTATGGAATGATTGACAAAAGAAAAAAAAAAAAAAAAATTAAAGCATTTGGTTTAGGAGGTGTGTGTGTGTGTGTGTGTGGTAAGGAGTGTGCATGTGTTTGTGAGAGAAACATGTACTCAATTGTTTCATTTTTTTTCATGTGTGTGATGTGCTATCCCAAAACACTCCCTACCACATCTAAGACAGAGTCTTTCACTGACCCTGGAACTCAGATCAGCAAATAGCAAGGATCTTCCTTCCCATTAATGGAATTACATGCATGCAGATCTGGGCCTAGATTTTAATCCTTACCTAATACGGAAATTGTGAATCAACTTCAAGTCTTCATGCTTGCCTATGGTGGTATTGTGTTCCCCAAAATATTGTACACCCTAATAAATTTATCTGGGGTCAGAGAACAGACAACCACCAGACACAGAGGCTAGAAAATGGTGGCACTCATGCCTTTAATCCTAACATTCCAGAGATAGAAACCCCTCTGGATCTCTGTGAGTTCAAGGCCACTTTGGAAACAGCCAAGCATGGTGACACATGCCTTTAATCCCAGGAAGCCAGCCTTTAATCCCAGGGAGTGGTGGTAGAAAGCAGAAAGGTATACAAGGCATGAGGACCAGAAACTAGAAGCATTTGGTCTGGTTAAGCATTTGGCTGGTTAAGCTTTCAGGCTTCTAGCAGCACAGTTCAGCTGAGACCCATTCTGGATGAGGACTCAGAGGCTTCCAGTCTGAGGAAACAGGATCAGCTGAGGATCCAGTGAGGTGAGGTAGCTGTGGCTTGTTCTGGTTCTCTGATCTTCCAGTATTCACCCCAATAACTGGCCTCAAGTTTGATTTTATTAATAAGAACTTTTAAGATTCCTGCTACACTTGCCTGTAAACCACTTCAGTGTCTGAGTCATCTCCTTGCCCTCTCTTAGATTTTGCCTCTTTTCCATAAGTTTTGTACTGTTTTGTCAATGTTTTTCTTCTACCATCATCTACTCTATTAATAAAAGTTACTTATTGTTCTGAACAAAAATAAAGCACTACCTTTTTAAGTAAGCATTGGTGAGAATAATAACCCATACTGTAATCTATTATATGTACTATGTGTGTATTTAATAGATATTTCAACTCTAACATTATTATCAAGTCCTAATTAAAACCACAAGAATTTACTTTTTAAATGCATTTGTTTTTATTTTATGCGCACTGGTGTTTTGCCTGCATGTATGTTCATGTGAAGGTGTCAGATCTCTTGGAACTGGACTTACAGACAATTGTGAGCTGTCATGTCGGTGCTAGGAATTGAACCAAGGTCCCCTGGAAAAGTAGCCAGTGCTCTTAACCGGTGAGCCATCTCTCTGGCCCCCAAGATTTAAATTATTACATTACTGGAATAAAACCAAGGAGGAAATCTTTTGAATGTAGTATAGGAAAATAATGTCTCAAAAAGAGCAGAAAGCGTGTACAAAAATGTACAAGTAGCTATGTGGACCATACCCTATCAGAGTGATAAGACAATGAGCCTTCAACCATACACAAAGAACTTCAGGGAAGTAAGGAATGCTGAGAGAGGGAGAAATAGTATTCCCCAGGCAAGAGAACACTGACGGATTATCCAACACCAAAGGATCACACTTGGAAAGATACATAAGAGCAACATACAAACTGAGGAGGTTATATTTAGGAAAATATATGAACATACACATACATATATCCGTTTAATAACAATGTAAAAAGAGGTGACTTAGAAAGAGCAAGGAGGGGTACATGGGAAGGTTTTCAGGGAGAAAGGATACAGTTATATTATAATATCTAAGATCAAAATAATAAAAAGTTAATGAAATATTCATAAAATATCTGACAAAGGGTTAATTACCAGATTGGTTCTGTAGATATTGTCTAGAAGAGAGTTAGAACAGTGATTTTCTTAGTCTAACAGGCCTTTGTGTTAAGGGGTACTGGAATAAATTTAAATGAACTGAATTATCTCTTGTGTTCTATAGCATAGCAGAGTGACTATCCATTTCATTATGTTTTTAAAAATGGAACTAGAATTGAATTTTAAGAATCCCAACACAAGGAAGTAATACATATTTTAAAATGCAGATGCTGATTTTGTTCAGGTAATCATTACATTTTACATATATGTACTAAATTTTCACACTACTTCATATAGATGCACAATGATTGTATCAGTAAAAATGCCTTCCAAATAATGCTGAGTAAGGCATCATACCATAGGGAATGGACTCTAAAAAACCATTTCATGTACTCGGGATAAATCCTGGTCCCATTGCCAGGGGACCCAATAATAGATAAGCCTTGATGCAGCAGGGAGGGGCTTGGTCCTGCCCCAGCTTGGTATGCCAGCTTGAGTACCCAAGGGAGACTTTACCCCCTCTGAGGAGTGGATGGGGGTGGGGGAGGGGTGGGAGAAGGGGAGAGAGGGGGAACAGTGGTTGGTTTGTAAAATGAAAAAAAAATTAAATAAATAAATGAATTAATTAATTTTAAAAAATCAAAATAAAACCTATGAGGAGGAATGAGTTTCACATATAAGCTTCATATATAAGCTAACATAAAATGCTTATATGACGTCAAGTTAATTTGTATTGGAATACATGTTTTTACAAACATAAAAAATAATTTTCCCAATGAATTTCAACATATTATACCATTATAAGAACATAAGATGAGCAATAAAATATTGATATTTGCTATTTATTATTATCAACGTTTTTTTTTCTCAAGTAGGTCCTAGGTAGGATAGATAATATGCTACCAATATTCTATGTTACTCAGTCCATAAATGGAAATATTAAAACCAGAGTTATTCTTAATTCCAGTACAGGTCCTTTCTCTTGAATGGGCTCACTCTCTTAGGGTTTCTGTTGCTGGGATCTTCTAGCACCATTGCCAAAAGCAACCTGGGGAAAAAAGGATTTGGTTCAGCTTACAAATCTCACGTTGTAACACTCCATTTCCATCACTGAAAAAAGTCAAGGCAGGAACTCAGTGCAGGGGTTGGAAGCAAGAACGGAAGGAGAGGCCATGAAGGAACTTTCTTACTAGCTTGCCTCCCACACTTGCTGTCTGTTTTCTCACAGAAGCCAAGTACTGCAAATAATGACATGTGCCTTCCCATGTCAATCACCAATTAAGAAAATGCCTCCTAGGTTTGCACGTGTGCCAATCTTATGGAAGCATTTTCTCAGTTAAGATCCCCCCTCTCAGATGACTCTAGCCTCTGGCAAGTTGACAAAAAAATAGCCAGAACACTCCCTGTATTGTAAATGGGTCTTGCTATCATCTATTTCTTTGATATGAGAGAAATCATTTAAATAATAGCTGCTACATTCTTTGAAACAGGGAAGATACCCTTCATGACTGTTAATGACCTTTGAAACTTCAAAATTCTACTGAATTGACACTGATTTATTTTTATTTTTTTCATTTCATCTCTTAGAAAAATCTATATTAAAATCAAGAAATGTGCATTGGGTAAGAGTAGTATGTTATGTTTAATATATTATGAATTGCTAGATTATTAAATTATTGACTATTGATTTATTGAATTCAGTGGATTATTGATTATTGAATACACACATTCAGTAGAAATTGAAAAGTGCATAGTTTGCACATCTTCACCTCTTAAGTATAAGGCGATCAATCACGTTAGTATACTTTTCATTCTCAAAATGCACTGACTCATTCCATCCAATGTCGCTATGGTTTATTACAGTACATTAAACTGACTAAAGTTGAATTTTGTTTTATGGGTACTGAGTTTGTTATGCTCAGTGAATACATGCAAAGTATGCACATATTCACTTTTAATTAACAAATAAACAGTTCACTCAGGTAAAAAGTAAATCTCATAGCTCCTGGGAATTCCTCTGATGCAAAATACTATAATACGTTTTTGTTTTTGTTGAGAGAGGACTTGACATTTGCTGGTAATAACTAGTAATGTACTTTTGCAATTCAAGTCAGATATTATACAGCCAGCTTCATGAACACAGTGTAAATACTTCCCCAAATGTGTTATATTCAGTTCCATTTTGAATGTGTACTGCTTTTCAGTATCTATAAGTTTTATACTATGAATACCACACTATTGATGTTAAGAAATGATATGCATATAACCAATTTACTTAGTTCTAAATGATGTAATAATTATTATCTAGAATAAACTAAAATTAAAATAGGAAATAATTTAAGAAAATTGATTTTTAACTGGATTTACCTGTTTAACTGAGGATTAACATTAGACAGTAACTTTAGAAAACAACTGCATATACATTTATACGAAGATCCTTGACTATTATGCTGATGGATAAATCTCTTGGAGAATAAATGATTCATTTGTTCAATGAAGGAATAGATCATCCACAATTATTTCACTCAGTACAGGAATGCTTCCCTAGTTCTCATTTACAACATTTCTCTGGAGTGCACAGTTAGAGATTTCCTTTCCATTCTAGCAGCCAAATGCTATCAAATGGAGTGAGTAGGGAAGCCTGGGGCTTTTCATTTAAGGTCACTGGGTAGGCTGAATGTCGTTATGTTGCTATGTTGTGCTATGCAGGGATTTATTTATAATCTAGAGCACACACATCCACAAATAGCTTGAATCCCTGCAGTGCTCCCAATGAACATTTAACATATTCTGCTCAGTTTGCAATGGGCTATAATCGGGGTTGTCTGTAGATGCTGGATCGTCTGAGCACCCATACTATGTAGCCTGGGAAATGCTAAAATACTGACGTTTGTAATTGAAAAACTCAATTAAGGGAATTTGCCAGAAAAATGATTCTCTTGAAATTCTTAATGGAGTAATCACACACTGCGAATAAACTGTCGAGAGAGGATGTGTGTGTTCAAAACCTGAACTATCAGTCTCTCTCAATTTGAGTGTGTAAGTCAAGTTGTGTCATTTGACTCACTTGCAAAAGAAGTGGGGGTTCTAAGAAGATTATGTCTAAATATTCAAATTATGACATTTTGTGATTTTGCAAGTTTAAATTTAAAATTGTAAATTATTATTTATAATTAGTTTTTCTTTGTTATGCAGTTCAATATTTTACGATATTACTTTTGTAAGTATATCTGCTTCATAAAGACTTGGAATCCACAGCAATTACATGCTAGAGAGGAAGACTGATCAGTTCCAATTTCATTGTCCTCTCTGGCTAATTTTAGATGTAAAAACTCTTAAATTCTTTCATGCATATATACTTACAAAAGGAGTATCATTCTTTTCATGAGAAAGGTGGAGCATTGAAAAGAAAAAAAAACCCAAGTGGGATATGTTTTAGAAACTAAATTTGATAGAAACCAAAGCTTACAGTGTTCCAAGATGACAGTTATGTTAAATAACATGCGTTTCAAATATGTAATGACCACACTTAAGTTTATGCTGTAACCCGCCTGAACAAATTATACTTTAATGAGAAAATATTAGTATTCCATGCAGGAACAAATGTTTTTAACATCACTGAAGGTTTCAAGACCTAGGAGGATTAGATTCAGAAAAAAAGTGATTCATTTTAAAATTCTTGTCTGGAGTGACAGTGCATGCCTTTAATCCCAAAACTTGGGAGACAAAGGCAGGTGGATCTCTATGAGTTCAAAGTCAGCCTAATCTACATAGTGAGTTCCAGGGTAGCCAGGACTACATAGTGAAACTGTCTCAAAACAACAAAGTCTGTAAATAATTATAACTATAAACGTTCTATTATTTGGTTGTTTTGTATTTATATTCAATTTCCTGGAAAACAGTTTTATTTTACATTGTGAAACCATAATAAAGTTACCTGTGCATTAAAAAAAAAAAAAAAAAAAAAAAAAAAAAAAAAAATATTTTACGATATTATATAAGCACGAAGACTCCTCAGATCTCAAAGTTAAGACCAGAAATTATAACCAAAACTTGTACTTTCACATTTTTGTCTCTTTATATTTGGATTTTTCATTTATGTATATGTGGGGGATGGTCTGTGTGGTGACATTTTATTTGTGCCCCCCCCAATAAAGCTTATCTGTGGTTCAGAGGAAAAAGACAGCCATTATATTAAATATAGAGGTCAGGCAGTGATAGCACATGTCTTTAATCCTAGCATTGGGGGGAGTGGAGGGGACAGAGGTTCATCCAGATCTCTGTGAGTTCAAGGCCACACTGAGAACAGAGCCAGGCGTGGTGGCACACGCCTTTAATCCCAGCACTAGTTAATCATTGGATCTAGAGGTCTGTACAGACAGACAGGAAGTGATAGAGCTGGGCGATGAAATGAAGTAAGATGACAGGGCACAGAAAAGTAGATAGGCGTGAGTACACAGGAAGTAGCTCTCTCTGGAGGCTGAGGAGGTGGTAAGGTGAGGTTGACTGTGGCTTGTCCAATTCCCTGATTTCTCAGCTTTCACCCCACTATCTGGCTCTGGGTTTTTTATTAATAAGACCGTTCAGCAATTCGTCTTATAGGTCTGTGTATGTGGGCGCATATGCTTGCAGAGGCCAGAGACGTAATATTCCCTCAAGTGGGAGCTGCAGACAGCTGCAAGCGGACCCACACAGATGCGGGAAACTGGACTGGGGAATCACTGGTGGCGGTACTATGTGCTTGCAACTCCTGTGCTGTCTCTCCAGCCTTCACAATTCGTTCATCACCATCAATGTTGACAAACGTGGTTAAATGGATTGTGGTTGTGTACATTCATTTTTTTTTCATTTTTCTTTATTAAGAAATTTTCTACTCACTCTACATACCACCCACAGATCCCACCTCCTCCCTCTTCCCACCCCCAGCCCTCTCTCCCAAGCCACCCCACAGCCCCCAAATCAAGGTCTCCCATGGGTACATTCTTAATCATATTGCATCCTTTTTTCATAAACTAGTAAAATTTTTGCTAATAATTTGTGTTGGTTGTTATTTTTAATCCCTAAAACAATGATCACATCTTATTTTTTTTAATATAAACATGTATATTTGTGTTTACAAGTGTGCACCAAAGAAAAGACTAGATTCTTTTACGATGTATGTGTCAGTTTTGAATTACTATGGCATGAAAAAATTATAAGATTTTCAAAATATGTAGTGAATATGTCTATCACTGACTCAAACAACGCACTTGTTTCAATACTTTTTTCATCTTTTATGATTTCTTTGAAGTATTTGAAACATTTCCCTCTTAAACATGTATTAGTTGAAATAGGAAACACTGTAAGCAAAGGACCTCAAAAATGTTCCCTCCCTTGTCAACAAAGCTCCAAATCAGAAAGCCAAGACAACTACAGTAAGTGAGTTATAATTTCTCCTTTGAATCTCTCGATATTTGAATGACTTCATTGTCTTTATATTTTGATGATGTGTAATTTCAGTTCAATTATATGAATAGTACAAATGCTTGACGATGAAAAAACTACTAAAATTCTCTTTAACTAATTAAATGGTCATGAGTATCAGCATGGAGCATATTTGAACATTTTTAAATTATCAATTCTTTATTTACCTTCTAGAGAAAAATATGATAATACTCAACATCACAAGATTTTTTTTATTGCATTCAGATTATTACAAAACACACATTTCTTTAATCTAGCCATAGAATTCTTTCTCCCATTACTATGACACCATTTCTTAGGGATTTGGATTTTATTTTTTTTTTTTTTAATTCCGATCGAAACCATTTTAGGCTAAGATAATGAGTGGGAAACTTGTAATTCTAATTTGAATGAATTTTATGATGCTAAACATGCGCAGCCCCTTGCAGGTTGGGTATGCAAGTGAATCAATCAACCAGGTATTAGGAAGAAACACTTGAGCTGGATTTTGGGGACCTATTCCTCATAGTGGGGTGTCTCAACCAACCTTACTACAAGGTGAGGAGCTTAGTCCTACCTCAACTCAATAAACCATGCTTTAGTGACACCTCGGGGAGACCTATCCCTTTCTGAACAGAAACAGAGAAGGAGTGCATGGGGAAGGGGCAGAAGGGAAGCAAGGGGAGGGAATGAGAGGACAGGAGAGAAGGAAACGTGCAATCAAGACGTAAAATAAATGAAAAAATGTAATTAGTAAAAAAAAAGGGAAGAAAAAAAAAGAAAAGAAAGAAAGTAAGGACTGAAGCACTCCCATTAGCTTCTCCCTTGTGGCACTGACCTGGACCTTTGGATGTTAGCATTTCGTTGACTTGTCTGTTGCCTTCTTAGCACACATGGCCAACCAGATGTGCTATTTTCCTAAGATTACATTCAATAATGATTGACAACCTATTGACCTATGTGAGGAAGATCACACTGAAGGGTTTATGCTAAACTTATTCTCAGACATCATTTCAATATTGAGCTCTAGTTAGTCACATGAGAGCTGGCCTTGACTTTCTTTGGTTCTCTAGCTCATTTTCTATTACCTTGCAAGGGTTTCTTTGAACACTGTGCAGGAAAGTTGTTTGCGTTTAAATGTTGGTTTTAGGTTTTGTTTCTAAGTGAACTGTGAAACCAAAATATATGATTGCATATATTTAAATAAAATTAAAACTTGAGACGAACAAGATAAAACGCCCACAAATCTACTATCATTTTACCCTTTCATTAGTCCAGCATTTTAACTGTGACTAGGGGTCTGGCTCCGTAAACAGGTTTGCCTTCATAGCTTTTGCAAGGGAGGTGAATTAAGCACATCAGGTCTTTTTCTTCTCCGACTCCAGCAATTTTATCCTTTTCATGTCCCATTGTCTTTTCTCTTATGTGCCCAAAATGCCTAGATGAGGAACATTTTAAAATACATTACAAATTTGAGTGGATAAACTAAGTAAGAAATATTTCATCCATGTATTTCTAATCATTTATATTGATCTTGATTTTAAACATTTACTCTAATGGGAGGAATATATATAGTCTGTAAGATTACCCAAATAGACTTAAGGATAGAATCAAAGAGTTACTTAATGTTACAAGGGTCTGAAATTCCTAATCTGTCAGTTCAGTAGTTACTTTTAATATCCCCCCTCCACTTAATATAATTGCATATACCCTAAGAACTGCTGTTAAAATATGAGTCACCAAAATTTTTGGTAGATCTCATAATTTTAGATTCCTTTGCATCTATTCTCCATATGCTAATAATCGTGAATCCGAGATTACATATTTAAGTGATGTTTTATGTTTGAAAATTGTATATATTTATTAAATGTATATTGATCATATTTACCCACCACTACCTTCCTCCAAATTTTCTGAGTGCCTCTGTCATGTAGAGAATCTTTCGCTGTGCTACCAGCCCCCAAATAATGACATGGAGACTTCTTATTAATTATGAAAGCTCAGCCTTAGCTTAGACTCGTCCTACTAACTCTTATAAGTTAAATTAACCCATTTAACTACATTTTGCCTCCTGCTATGTCCAACTTCCTCATGTTTCAAAGGGGTCTCCCTGCACCTTGATTGTATCCTCCTTCTTCCACTCTCTGTGCCTGGAAGTCTGGCCTATACCTCCTGCCAAGCTATTGGCCATTCAGCTTTTTATTACACTAATCATAGCAATACATTTTCACACAGTGCACAAACATCCCACAACATTTCCTCCTTTTCATCTAAATAAAAAGAAAAGGTTTTAACTCTAACATAGTAAAACTATGTACAATAAGAACAAGTATCAGGTAAAAATTCATCTACTATGACATGTCTAATTTTTAGCAAATTCAGAGAAAATATTCCATTATCTAACCTATCTTGGTAAGTCAAAAGTTTATTTATATTTTTATTTTTAAATTTTTTTTATTAAGAAACTTCTTATTCATTTTTTAATTAAAATTTTTTATTAAATATTTGGTCAAAGTTAATCTTTTCTTTTATAAGCACTTCATTTTTTTTTCTTTTCCTTTTTTATTATTAAGAGATTTTTCTATTCATTTTACATACAAACCATAGATTTCCCCTTTCTTCACTCCTCCTGCCCCCCAGCCTTCCTCCCCAACCCATCCCCATTCCCACTTCTTTCAAAGAAAGGTCTCCCATGGGGAGTCAACTGAGCCTGTTATATCCAGTTGAAGCTGGTCCAGTCCCCTCCTCCCTGCACCAAAGCTGCACAAAGTGTCCCACCATAGGCACTAGCATCCAAAAAGCCAGCTCATGCACCAAGGACAGTCCTGATACCACTGCCTGGGGGCCCGTTACACAGTACAAGCTAAACAACTGTCTCACCTATCCAGAGGGCCTAGTCTAGTACCATGAGGGCTCCTCACCTATAGGTCCACAGTTCATGCATTTCCACTAGTTTGGCTCGTCATCTCTATACATTTTCCAATCAAGATCTTGATGTCCCTTGCTCATAGAATCCCTCCTCTCTCTCTCATCAATTGGACTCCTGGAGCTCAGCCTGGCATCCGGCCATGGATCTCTGCATCTGCTTCCATCAATCACTAGATGAGGGCTCTATGAAGATAGTTAGGTTATTCAGCCCTCTGCTCACCAGAGCAGGCCAGTTCAGGCACCCTCTTGACTATTTCCAGTGGTCTAAGGTAGAGTCATCCTTGTGGATTCCTGAGAACTTCCCTAGCACTCTGTTTCTCCCTATTCCCATGATGTTTTCATTTATCATGGTATCTCTTTCCTTGCTCTCCCATTCTGTGCCTTTTCCAGCTGGAAGTGGAAGCTCCCATTCCCCTATGTTCTTATCTCCCATCCCTTGCCTCCCATTAACCCCCTCACCCACAGTTTGCTCATGTAGATCTCATCTATTTCTCCTTTGCTGGGCAATCCATGCATCCTTCCTAAGGGCCCTCCCTGCTAACTAGCCTCCCCGGAGCTGTGGGTTACACTCTGGTTAACGTTACTTTACATCTAGTATCCACTTATGAGTGAGTACATACTATGTTTGTCCTTCTGAGTCTGGATCACCTCATTCAGGATGATATTTTCTAGTTCCATTCATTTGCCTGCAAATTTCATGAGGTCATTGTTTTTCACTGCTGAGTAGTACTCCATTGTGTATATGTACCATTCTTCAGTTGAGGTGCATCTAGGTTGTTTCCAGGTTCTGGCTATTATGAATAATGCTGATATGAACATAGTTGAGCATATGTCCTTATGGTGTGATTGAGTATTCCTTGAGTATATGCCCAAGAGTGGTATAGCTGGGTCTTGAGGAAGATTGATTCCCAATTTTCTGAGAAACCTCCATACTGATTTGAAAGTGGCTGTACAAGTTTGCACTCCCACCAACAGTGGAAGAGTGTTCCCCTTGTTCCACATCCTCTCCAACACAAGCTGTCTTCATTGCTTTTGATCTCACTACTCTGACAGATGTAAGATGGTATCTCAGAGTCATTTTGATTTGCATTTCTCTGATGACTAAGGATGTTGAGCAATTCAGCAATTCCTTAAATGTTTTTTGGCCATTTAAGTTTCTTCTATTGAGAATTCTCTGTGTAGCTCTATAGCCCATTTTTTAATTGGAATGTTCTTTATTTTGATGTCTAGTTTCTTGAGTTCTTTATATATTTTGGAGATCAGTCCTCTGTCAGATATGAGGTTGGTGAAGATCTTTCCCCATTCTGTAGGCTGTCGTTTGGTCTTATTGACCATGTCCTTTGCCCTACAAAAGCTTCTCAGTTTTAAGAGGTTCCATATATTAATTGTTGCTCTCAGTGTCTGTGCTACTGGTGTTATATTAGGAAGTAATCTCTTGTGCCAATGCATTCAAGACTACTTCCTACTTTCTCTTTTATCAGGTTCATTGTAACTGTTGCGGTCTTTGATCCACTTGGACTTGAGTTTTGTGCATGGAAATAGATATGGATCTATTTGCAATCCTCTACATGTTGACATCCAGTTATGCCAGCACCATTTGTTGAAGATGCTTCCTTTTTTCCATTGTATAGTTTTGTCTTCTTTGCCAAAAATCAGGTGTTCATAGATGTGCTGATTAATGTCAGGGTCTTCAATTTGATTCCATTGGTCCACATGTCAGTTTTTATGCCAGTACCAAGCTGTTTTTATTACAATAGCTCTATTGTAGAACTTGAAATCTGGGATTGTGATGCCTCCAGAGGTTGCTTTATTGTACAGGAATCTTCTAGCTATCCCGGGTTTTTTGTTTTTCCATATGAAGTTGAGTATTGTTCTTTCCAAGTCTGTGAAGAATTGTGTTGAGGATTGCATTGAATCTGTAAATTGCTTTTGGTAAGACTGACATTTTTAATATGTTAATCCTACCTATCCATGAGCATGGGAGATCTTTCCATTTTCTGATATCTACTTCAATTTCTTTCTTCAGAGACTTAAAAGTTCTTATCATACATGTCCTTCACTTGCTTAGTTAGAGATGCCCCAAGGTAAAAAAAAAAAAAATTATTCATTTTATATACCAATCACAGATCCCCCTCTCATCTCCTCTCACCTCTCTAGCCTTCCCCACCCAACCACCCCCCATTCCCTCCTACAAGAAGGTAAGACCTCCCATGGGGAGTCAGCAGAGCCTGATACATTCAGCAGATGCAGGTCCAAGCCCCTGCCCCTGCCTCAAGGCTGTGCGAGGTGTCCCACCATAGATAGTGGGCTCCAAAAAGCCTGCTCATGCACCAGGGATGGATCCTTATCCTACTGCCTGGGGGCTCCTTAAACACATCAAGATATACAACTGTCTTGCTTATGCAGAGGGCCTAGTCCAGTTCCGTGGAGGATCCACAGTTGTTGGTCTAAATTTCATGAGTTCGATTAGTTTGGTTTGAATGTCTCTGATCTTGATGCACTCCCTCATAGAATGCCTCTTCTTTCTCTCTGACTAGACTCCTGGAGCTCAGCCTAGTGCTTGGCTGTCTGCTTCCATCAGTTATTAGAGAAAGGTTCTATGATGAGAGTTAGGGTATTCACTGATCTGATTAATGGGGTAATCCAGTTCAGGCACCCTCTTCACTTTGGCTAGTAGTCTAAGCTGGGGTCATCCTTGCAGATTCCTGGGAACTTCCCTAATACCTGGTTTTTCCCTATCCCCATGATGTCTCCCTCTGTCATGGTATCTCTTTGCTCTTCCTCTCCATCCATGTTTCAGTTTGGCCATCCAAAAAAGTTTTATATCTAATTTTCTTTCTATCCTAACTTGGATTACCAACCCAAAACTATCTTTTTAGACCTCAAAACATTTTCTTAGATAAACAATTTAAGCTTTTATGTCTCTTAATCTTATACAATTTATACCTCTTTTGTGAGTTTCTTTTCTGAATATGGTAACAAGGAAAACTGAAACTATAATGATCTCATCCTCAACTCCATCAGAGGCCCGAGAATGATACAATACTACCTGAGTTAACAGGAAGTGTGGAACAAACAACTTCCAAATCTATAGAAATGACAGAAAATCTGACTACCTGGGCAGTAACCCAAGTTTCTTTTGCAATATTTGGGTATCCGTCTTCTGTCTACAGGCCTAGAATATCTGACAAACTTTTCTGTGAAGCAGGAACTTTGTGGGACTGTCCTATCTTGTTTTGGTATAATTTGGCAGTTGTCTTTTGTGTCCTGCTGGTCCAATTTGGACAGTATACTGTCAGCATTCAAAGCAAGGGCTGTTTCTTGCCCAGTTGCTAACTTTTGCCAAATTGAAAGCAAACTCAATATGAAGTTTCCTCGATGCCCATCATTCTTTTTTGGAATGTGAGCGTTTTGTTTTCTAGGCTACATCCTGTTGTCTGAGGGCAATGTCATTTTTAGGGGACCCCCAAAATATTGGAATAATGGTCAAGTACTAGGAGAGCTAGGTGTTGTCCAGTCTTGGTGTGAGGGGAAAGTACAAGGCTTATCTGAAGTTCTAGCTTGATAGTCTGTGAAGCTGGACTTTCTCAGCTAGCAGCTTTGAAGTTGTTCTGGATACAGAACTCTGAGGAAACTGCAACAGAGGCATTCTGAGGCAATTATGGAATGTGTAGTGCACATAAGTCAATTAAAGATGATTTTTTGTTTTATATTTGAGCAAGTAAAAAGCATCTGTTAATTTATAAATTTATTTGGACTGCATAACAAAACTATAATATGAGTCTCTATCCATGCCATATGAAAGGATGACATGTAATAATAATAAGTCATGAGGACTCTGTAGCCGACAAGGTTTATCATGTCTCATCCAGTCTTACAGTTGCTCCCGTGTCAAGGGATCAGCTTATACATTACCTGTCATGTAGTCTTTCTTGGCTTTTTCTCTCATGTCTGTAGCCAAGATCCTCAGAAGGTCTCCCATGGTCAAATCTGATCTTCTGTGGAAAGAAAAGTATAACCTCTCCCCCAAAGCAACACATTGTTTGACTTTCATTTTGAAGCCAAAATATCCCTATAGTATATAGACTAGTTTAATTTAGCAGTCATTTCACAATTCAGTTTTTCTTAGGAGCTGTCATGCTCTGTTCATTAACATTCAAATAATTTAGAGTTAACAAGGTACCATACAGGATTCAGATGTCCAATGTATTTCCCATCTTTATGTGGCTTTTAAAAATATTATTTTACTCTTTTCTTTGAATACTTTATTATTTTTTTATTATTTATATCTATGACTTTCTATACTCATTTTATTTTCTTTCTTCAGCATCTAAGCACATTTTTAAACAACTGTACATTTTTAAAGGTTTTCTGTGTCTGGAACTCGCTTTACTAAGCATCTGCAGGGTTTTCTGACAATGTGAGATAAATCTTAACTGCCAAGTCAGCTGCTGCATGGTTCAACTTAGTGCATGGTGCTGGATCAAGGTGCTGGCAGTTGGATCCAGTCCACAAATAGCAGCCTCGGTATGCAACCCAAAACCAGCCCTCCTGAGAGACAGTAGGACTAAGAAGCTACATCTGGCTTCTTGCTCAGATTTTTTCTTAGCTTTCTCAGGCCCTATGTTGGGATATTTGAACCCTCATGTTGGACTCCATAAGTAGTGAATCTTTTTACTACCAGCTCTCAAATAGTGACATAGAGACTTCTTATCAATTATGAAAGCTCAGCCTTAAATTAGACTTGTTCCATTAGTTCTTATAACTTAAATTAATCCATTTATAGTAATCTATGTCTTGCCTCAGTGCTTTTTACCTTTCTTTAATTCTATATATACAACTTTCTCCATGTTTCATGGGTGTCTCCCTGTGCCTCTATAATCTCCTCCCCTTTCTTCTCTCTGTGCTTGGAAGTCCAGCCTACAACTACTACCTAGGTATTGGCCATTCAGCTTTTTGTTATACCAGTCACAGCCATACATTTTCCCACAGTGTTCAACTATCCCATAACATTGCCCTATCTCCCTCCCAACTTTAGGTCCTTTTATCGTTGTTAAAACACCCTGAGTCCAATTAATGCTGTCTATATGCACATGAGTATGGGATCATTCCCTGAGGCACAATCAACCTACCAGTAACCACATCCATAATCACAGTGACTCTTTCCCTCACCAGCCATAACCTGCTAATAGGTCCTCAGGTTGTATTGGATACTTGGGAATCCCACTCGCATGCATACCAGACTTTTTGTTGGCTTGTTACTGCCCAGATTTTATACAATTAATGCAGCTGCTAAGGGTACATGAGTAAAACATGTCATGTCCAGAAGTCAGCATTCTGAGCACTCAGTTATTTATCCTGGACACTTTGAACAGTTGAGAGTTCTCTGACCAAAGTTGACAGAAACACAAACCTAAGAGTATAAATAAATACCAGAGTTCATTCAGGAACATCGCCATTCAGAAAAAAAAAAATGTATCTCACTTGCTAGTTTATATAGTGCCAGCTATTACGATGCAGGCTGTTGGGAGAGAAAAGCACTGTTTTATCCAGTGCTACACCCTGCATGATACAATATTAACCTGTTGACATAATTGCCCACTGATGCAATAGTGGCATGATGTTAGTAGTAACCAACTACTTTATTATCGGATATGAGACCTGTTTCATAGGTGATATTTCATGTCTGTTACTATAAGCCTGGCCCAAAGCTCATAACTAGTGAGATCATAAACTCTAGGGACTATGGACCAATCCACAGGTAGTGGTTTTGTCAAGGGGTACAAGAGGTTTTTTTCTGTTCCACAAATTTCTATAATTGAAGATCTCACTTAAATCAGAATGAAATCCTATCTGGGCTCCTGCCTTATCTGGATTTTGTGTACCTCATCAATTTTGTATAATTTTATCAACCAACATTCATTGACTGTGCAATAGCTTCTCTAGCTCCCTAAGCATTTTATGCTCAATCTGTGTTCCTACTGCTACTTCTTAGGAAAAATATTCTGTCAAATCCTATAGCAATACCATCCATAGGGATCAGGTCTAACTCAAGAACATCCTCTATATTCATAACTCCCCTGCCCAAAGGTCATTTGGAAATTCCATCACTCTTGCATCTTATTTTGCAATTCCCACCAAGTTTTGACAAGATCTATTGTGTTTAAGATAGTTTGAGAAAAATAGTTCTATGATAACTTGTCTTATCTGAAATTAGAAAGAATCATATTAGATATTAGTGCAACCCACAAAAAGTTGTAATTCCTTTACTTATGCTCCCTTTCTATATGAAAAATGGTAGTTTTTGACCTTTGTTACTCTTCAAAGAGCAACTAAATCCATGCTCTCATTGTTGGAACTTCTATTCATTGTAAAAACAGAGAAAGTAAAATACAAAAAGAAAGAAAGAAAGAAAGAAAGAAAGAAAGAAAGAAAGAACGAAAGAAAGAAAGAAAGGAAGGAAGAAAGGAAGGAAGGAAGGAAGGAAGGAAGAAAGAGAAAGAAAGAAAGAAAGAAAGAAAGAAAGAAAGAAAGAAAGAAAGAAAGAAAGGAAGGAAGGAAGGAAGGAAGGAAGGAAGAAAGAAAGAAAGAAAGAAAGAAAGAAAAAGGAAGGAAGGAAGGAAGGAAGAAAGAAACATGTGCACATGTCTTTATCTGTAGACATACATGATACTTTCTGTTCCTCTACAAAGATGGACCACCTGTCTTCCTAGCTTGAACCAACCCCTCAACATAACCAATGAATATTCATGAGGAAACACAATTAAATCAGAATTCAAGCCAACCTAGACCATATCTCTATAAAGAATAAATAAAGAGTTTAATTATTAAATAAGAATCAAATAAGAAATACAGTGTGTGTCATGGGTATCTACTAAAAGGGCTGCAAAGTTAAAAAAGCAATTTCATACTTTTTTTTTTATTCAAGCTTATGTTCTCATGACACAATTTCACAGTTCAAGTACTATTTGTTATATGTATTTTGCTCCAAGTTGACTTGGTAATTTTGGTGACCATCTTTTTCAGCTCATTGTTTTTCTCCAAACTAAAAGAACTACATCTGTTTGTATGACAGGAGGAATTTCTAAATATAGAGAGAGGCACATTTCAAATTTTAATGTAGGGTTCTAAGCTCCCAAGAACAAGGAGACATGGGGCTAATTATACCTCTATGGCTGCAATTCAAATACATTTCTGCTAAATCTTTGAGAAAAATCACAGTTGTGTTGTATAAAGAGCAAGGTAATCATGTAATTTTTAAATGACTTTCATACATATAAATGCAACAAAGGGCTGTTTACAATTGCCAGCTTTCTAAAACAAATAGGAAATAGAAAGGGAGAGGCAATTTCAACCCTTTTATCCATAAGCTAAAATGATTATTTTTATTTAGATTTATATTTTCACTGACAGTAGCAATCATTTCCTCCCCCCCACCAACACCTACAGTATTTTTATTTTATATATATTCATACAAATATACTAGCATTTTTCCATCAAAAAAAAATTAAAAATAAACTATTACTCTACATTGATTTTGGTGTGTTAATCCACATATAGTTTTGGTACTTCATTTTACAGAAGACTCCTTGAGGATATTTCTGTAGAGGCTATGCCACTTATTCCTTTGCAAATAACATACTTTTCTGAAGTCCTTGTCCTTTGTGTTTGAGTGAGGTTTATGCCAATATTTATGCACATGTGCGCTCAGACATATATGAGTGTCACAGTTAGTTGATGTCTTTTGTTCGTCTCAGTCCTTTACCTAATTTTGTGAACATCCTGGAGCTGACTGATTAGGTGAGACTCACTGGCCAGAAATCCCCAGAGTTCCTTTTGTATACGTCTTCTCAGCTGTGGGATTACAGGCACATGGTGCTGTGAATGGCTTTTTTCCTGGGTACTAGGGATCTGAATTCAGGTCATCACATTTGCAGAACGAGCCCTTTACTGACTGACCCATGTCTCTAGCCAGTATTTATCTTTCCCTAATTACCGAAACCATTAAAGTATATCTTCATTGTAATATATATTTGTAGCTGTGACATATATGATGCAAATGGCTTATCAAAATGAGGTAAAATTTTCATAATAGCGTGATATATTTTTATTCTCATTGACTTTATTCTCCTGCCTTAAATTTATTTGTGATCAGTTATCTTTATACTGTATTTATTAAGGTACATTAAAAGCAATGGACATTTTATTTAGTCATAATTGAATTTTGCAGAAAATTTCAAAGAAATTTCCCTTAAGCAAATCATCTGTGTTATGAAGGACTATACATAGTAAACTGATATTTTTCTGCAAAACTTTTCATTAAAACTGTAATCAGCTCTCAGCTTGTTTTTCTCTGCCTCCATTAAGCATTCCTCACTAAAGGTTTTTTAGTTCTCATTTTACTATCCCAGAACCCAAATGTTGATGCTTGATCTGGCTCAGTCTTTGGACCAAGGCTCACGTAATATCTGTGTAGTCATTGTTCATGTTAGTGAGCACTCTGATTTTCCTGACTCCCATGTGCATTCCACATCACTAACCTGTTTGCTTGTTTAGCTTAACCCTCTCTTCTAAATAAACTCCTAAATCAAGTGAACAACCAAAAGCAAGAAGACAGTTTGTGTTTTTCCCTGACACCTGAGTTCTCTACAGCTTTTTACATTCAGAGGCACAACACCCCCTCCCAATCGGTACTATTCTCCTCTCCTAGCTCCATATTTCTCCGCTACTTGTATGCCCCTTCACTTATACACTAAATACTGCTGGTATTGATAGCTCCCTACCTCTCTCAGCCTGAAAATTGATATTTCATTGTTATCTTTGTAAAGTCGAGAGTATTTCCTGGAATAATCCATGACCACTATGTATTTGTTAAAAGAATGAGAAAAATCAACTAATATTTTCTATATTTGCTGAGTTAAAAAATGTATCCTAGAATATTAACTGACTTAATAGAAATAAATTAGCTTACCATATGAATAATCTAAGATTGGGAAGTCATAGTCATTTGGTTTAAAAAGTAAAACTCCACAGTGTTACTAGTGGAATTCATGAGAAAGAAAACACACTCATTCTCCTATCGCTTTAAATAGTCATAAATATAAATGACAACTAGGAAAATGGAGCATCATTCCACACCAATGTTCTTACTGCTGTTTCCATCTCCCTTCTATTTCTCTGCACTAAACCAACCCATTTTCTGTTTGAGCTTCAAGTTGTCTTACTGGTTCAGACAATTAATTTTTCCCTAGTTATTTCTTCCTTCAAGATAAAGAGAATTGAGATTTCCCTGGAGTGAACTCTGCATGCTGTGGGGAATACATATTTTTATTTTAACTGGGTTTTCACAGAAACACTCTCAACTGATTCCACACCATTTAGCATGGCTTGGTGACACATTTTAAGAATCTGTTTGTGTTTTTTCTTCCAAACAAAAGAAGCATCATCTTCCATATCTCTCTAAAAAATATTTACAAACATTGTAGTTTTCTTCAGCTTGCTTGACAGCCATGTGCTTGGTTCTTTAAATAAAAATTCTGCGGACCATAAGCACTGAGAATAAGTTTTTGAAACCACATTTTGAAATTGTTATAAAGTCAGGCTAGTCATTTGTAATAAGATACCTTATTCTTATTATTGAATAATAATTATTAAATTTAGTAATAAGAAACTGTGTTCTTTTGGTTACTTTCTTAGACTGAGTCCAACACTTTTGAGACCTTATTTAACTTTGCTTTTTTAAGAAGACCATCCAGTGCTTGTTAATATTATTTTTACTTGTAAATTAAGAAACTGGGTTGTGGAGATTAAATGTATGCTTATATTTTAAACTAAATAATAATGGATTCTGAATTGTATGACCCCTCATCTATTTGCACTCTAAAATTTCAGAATTCTGCATAAAACTTCAACACAGGAGCACACGCAAGCCCACTCTGCACAGGTTCAACCTTTGTACGCTCCAGCTCTAACCCTGACTTATGTAAGTTCTGAGCTATGAAAGTTCTGTGCTGAATGTGTCAAATAGTGTAGACCCAAGCACAGCTAAAACAAGCAAACTTCCTATTTCTTGCTCTGTGTGGTAAATATGTTTCCTAAGTCATCAATAACATTAAAGCATTGCTTATAATGATTATCCAATAATTTCATGTGATAAATGTATCATGTGTAAAGTATAGGCTATATCATGTAAGACTCGGTCTTTGTAATAAGAATTCTTTAGTGATTTATTATAGCTATTTCTATTGCTGTAAAAAATATGTACAGCTATTTACTAAGCTATCAAATTCTTAGCCATATATCTAAGAAAATTTTACTTTCCTTAATTAAAAATATATATTTTAGCTAATAAAATACCAAATTCAATATGATACCAAATTCAAAACTAAGCATTCACTGATATTTGTGTAATAATTTTCATGATGGAAACTTAAGGACAGATAAAGGAGACAGTAGGTCAGAAAACAGTATATCTAGATCTTCATATTTTCCAATTCTGTCTTCTAATGAATTGTTGCACTGATAGAGTTGACATAAAAGTTACATGATACACATATGTCATATGAATTATACACATGTATACATGTTAGTGAAAAAACAGAATGTACGAACCAATGTATTTCAATATAAACAACAATGATATGTTAAATATTTATATTTTAAAAGTAATAATCTAGAAAAATAATAAAAAATGAGATATATGACTTTAGTAACATTGTGGACTAAGGATATAGCTTAGCAGGTAAAGATCTTACCCCACCTGAATTCAGATATGTATTATATTGTGAAACTATGAAGGAATGGCCTCCACTTGTAAGATAAGTACTGTACTGATCAATGGTGGAGACAATAGCATCTTCAGGGCTGACTTGAAAGCCTGTCTATGTGAAATAGTGAGCTACAAGAAAATGAAAGTTTCTGTATCAAAAACAGATGGAGGATATCAGCCACACTCCACAGCAAGCCCAACGTGTTGCAATAAAGGAGTTGACCAACAACCGGGCTGAGGTGGCACACACCTTTAATCCCAGCACTCAGGAGGCAGAGTCAGGCAGATCTCTGTGAGTTCGAGGCCAGCCTGGAATACAGAGTGAGATCCAGGACAGCCAGGGCTACACAGAGAAATCATGTCTCCAAAAACAAAACAAACAGAGAAATAACTTTCATGAGTTCCCACTCGGTTGGTTTGGTCGTCTCTACAGGGTTTCCCATCAAGATCTTGATGCACTTGCTCACAGAATCCCTCTTCTCTCTCTTTGACTGGTGTATAAAATGAATGAAAATTTTTTTTCTTAGTAAAAAAATAAATTTCTTAAATAAAAAAAAGAATTGACCAGCATAAATCAGAGCTCATACTTTTTGAGCTATTGCTTTGTTTTGTTTATCAAGAGAGAGAAAGAACATGAAGTTCAGTGTGTAGCTGGTGGGGAAGGATCTGGGAGGAATTGGGTGAGGGGAAAGCATGTGATCCAAATATACTATATGAATGACAAAAATGAATATTAAAAACAATGAATGAATTAAAGTAGAAACTGACAGAATTTCTGGCATTATGCTCTAACCTCCACATGTATACATACAGACATGGCTCATATACATATACACTAATGCATACACACACACACACACACACACACACACACACACACACACACACACACA
>CABHPP010133842.1:0-16664 GCA_902168425.1 Peromyscus attwateri
AATTGGACACACACACACCACACACACACACACACACACACACACACACACACCACATACACTACACACACACATACACACGCACATACACCACACATACAAACACACATACATGCATACACACACACACACACACACACACACACCACACATACACTACATACACACACACACACCACACATACACTACATACACACACACACACCATATACACTACACACACATATACACCACAATACACTACACACACACAAACACACACACACACACACACACACACACTCACTCATAAACAGAATGAAAAGGTTTTCCTGGGGTGTACTGGCATTAACAAGAAAACATGGAGGAACTGGAGAGACAGCTTAGTGGATGAAGCATTTGCTTTGCTGACCTGAGTTTGAATCCCTGCACCCACATAAAAAGCCGAGCATGGCTCAGAGGACAGCTTTGGGGAGTCTGTTCTTTTCTTCTGCTCTGTGGGTGGGAGGGACTGATCCCAGGTCATCAAGCTTGGGGGCAAGCACCTTTACCTACTGAGCCCTCTCTGCTTGCCACTGCCCCAGATTAAACTTACAATGGAGAAGCAAAATGTTTAAAGTTAGGATCACACTAATAGGTGCAAACTGCAGGCTTTTGAATCCTCTGTGCTTGAGCAGACACAGCCTTCCTTTATGTCAATACTGTCAAATTGCACAACCTGCTTCTAACTGTGAGAGAGCACCAGCAAAACCAAGATGAGGCGACTTCAAGGTAATTAGTCGGTTCTCGCAAGTATGGCCAGAGTAATGAAAAGAATATAGACAGGTGAGCTATTTTAGATCAATAGAGACTAAGAAGCCATTACAGCTAAACTGCAATGCATGATAGATAGCGATTTATTTCCTGGAAGGGTTGTTTTTGAGATCATTGGTAAAATTTGAATGGGTTCTACAGACCCAGTTCACAGTGTATCTGTGCTGCTTTCTGGTTTGGTCATTGATTACAGGAGAGAACACCTTTGATTTGGGAAATACACACCTAGGTATTTGGAAGTAGCAAGGCATCGGGTCTGCAAGTTGTTCTTGAAAGGCTCAGGAAAATCTCTCTCTTACACATTCGTGCACACCCGCACACTCACACTCATGCACGGATGCCCCCATAGGCAGGGGAAAGGTAAATCAAGTATTGGAACATGTCCTAATTGGAGAATCCGGGTGAACTATGTATAGCAGTTATCTGTATTGTTATTTCTAAGTATTTTCTGTAAGCTGGACACTATTTCAAAATAAAAAGTTAAAATCATTCACAGTTTTAAGTTCGCAGAGTCAATAAACTCTCTAGTGTGGATTTGTCTGTACTTTTGCTACATTTTTATTTTTATGATTTTCTTCATTTACTAGCTAAGCTTTCACAACTACTCACAAATTCAGTGTCTCCCAGTGTAAAAAATTTGTCCTGAACATGTTTTCATGGAAGATGCTAGTATTTTCTACTCAGGCAAATCCACTTTGTGAAAGTCCGAGGCAGTTTCAGCGGTGTTAGAGATCACAGAAACCGTAGAGTGTGCTGGACAGCATTGCTCTTCTATTCTCTCTCTTCTCTCTGTGATCACACCCATTTCTGCAGGGCTCCGGAGCTCCTTCAGGTACTGGTTAAGGTCTGACCTTCTCTCTACTTTAGTCTTGATCATGTGACTTGCTTTTGGCCAATGGGATGTTAGCAGATGAGCTGCAGTAGTCTGAAGACTGGATATATCCAGAGGTCAAGGGTATTCCCAGAGCATTTGCCAAGTAGAAGTACATGCCTTCCCCATAAAGACGCCGTTCCTTTAGAGAGACCTTGGATTCTGAAATTAAATTTCTTCTAAAGTGTCTCTTCTGGAATTATCTTAAGAAACTTTCAAGGAAGAGACATGAAGTTCCTAAGGCACAAAAGTTAATTTGCAAAATGAGCAGTATCAGTTTTGAAATTCTGAACACACGTTTCCCTCCTGAAGAGCAACCGCCTCCAACGTAAAGAATAAGCTTTTCATCTCACCCACTCCTTCATATATCAAACATTTCAGTGAGAGTCAAGCTCTGTGCTAGGGCAGACGTAACAGTGACCTCATTAGTGAGCCAGTGACAGACCAGTGAGTGCCTCTAAAGGACTCCAGACACAGGGTAGACACCAGGAAAGATGTACCCACCCACCTCTACGTGGGGATGGGAGAAGGGTACTGGGGGATGTGGGGGGTGACCAGGCTTGAATAAAGCTGGAGCCGTGGGTTGGCCCAGATTAGGAGTTCCCATCCCTCATTACCTCTGTTGCCTCCAGAGGACTCTCTGCTGTCTCTGCCTGCAGAGTTCCTCCCTCAGACCTGCCCCTGCTTGGCTAACTGATTACCAGACAGACCCCTGTCCAAAGAGCGCCTTTCCAGAGGACACCCTGATTACTGATGTATTTCATTGACTTATTTTCGATGTATCTGAAACGTATGGGCACGTGTATTCACCACCTCCTCCTCTTTTTCTTCCCCTCCTCCTCCCCATCTTGTTTTTCCTGCATGCTGGATACCGAACCAAGGTCGTGTGCATTCTACATGTGCACCCTACCACTGAGCTACACTGCTAGCCCCTGTTTTCTTCTTTCATGCTTTTTATTACCACTTTAGAAAGTACGTATTCAGAGGACAGGGTTAGATCTACCGTCTGCCCTGGTATCCCTACACCCGGAAGAGTGCCTAGCAGAGACAAACAGAAGACACATGTCCCCTGTGGTGAGGAATTTGGACTATCCTATGGGCACATGCAACCATTTGGGAACTTTAAACAGGGGCATGAGGCCCAAGAAGAATCACTCGGGCTGTCCTCTGGAAAACTGGGCTGGGTGGTCTGCAGAACTGGTGGGAAGGAGACTGGCACCCAGAGGGTGACAAGGATGGCTTGAATTTGGGCAGTGGCAATGGAGATGAAAGGAAATTGGTGTTGCTGTGCCCAGATCTCGAACCCCAAAGAGACCACCAAAGATGAGCGTACCGGAATACAAAAGCAAGGTTTAATTCAGGATATCCAAAAGCAGTACAAGCCTAGGTAGGGACTTCATCCAATTCATCAAACGCAGTGGAGGCTGGAGGAAGTGCCTGCCCCTCTGCAAGCTCAGTTTTTAAAGGCAAAACCCACAAGGTTACATCAGTTAGGGGTGCTAGTACGGGTACAATTCTGATTGGCTTGCTTTTAGGGACGTTCTACAAATCATGACTTAATCTTACTTCTAAGGGGGTGGTTGCCTGTCACCATTTCTCATTGGCTGCCCTCAGGTGGGGACATTTCTGTGGTCAGTTACCCTGGAAACCAGGGTTGGAACATTCCTTGGTTAAACAGTCATCACCTAATGAATACCTTGTGACTCTGTACTTTGCACTTTCTAATTTCTGGAATCTAGGTTGACTGGTTCCAGTAACTCAAGGCCTATACCTAAAATGGAGAAAGCTTAGGCCTTATTTCTAAGATGGAGGAATTTTGTTCTCATTTTAGTCACACAGTGTGACCTACAGCTATTCTGGAGTGAATATTTGGTTTGGGTTCTGAGTAAGCTGGCAAGGGGGTCCTGGTAAATGTTTAATAAGTCGCCCTGCAGGAAGAACAAAAAGCCCCAGTTTATATCATGTGTTAGTTTTCGTGGAACAGATACTCCCACAGGGCCAACCTCAAGCTACCAATATGACATCACAGAATGTGGAGCTGATGAGTTTCGGGAGAAATCCACCCAATTTCCTTTTTTTTCCTCTTTCTGTGTTTTTTTTTTTTTTTTAATTTTTTGGAGACAGGGTTTCCCTGTGTAGCTTTGCGCCTTTCCTGGAACTCACTCTGTAGACCAGGCTGGCCTTGAACTCACAGAGATCTGCCTGCCTCTGCCTCCCAAGTGCTGGGATTAAAGGCGTGCACTACCACCAACCGGCCTCTCTTTCTGTTTTTGAGCCAGGGTCTTGCTATGTAGCCCAGGCTAGCCTTGACCTTTTATTGTCTCAGCTTCCCACATCTCTCAACTGCTGGGATCACAGATGAGCATTACCCTACCCATCTTTACTCAAACGTGTGTGTGTGTGTGTGTGTGTGTGTGTGTGTGTGTGTGTGTGTGAGAGAGAGAGAGAGAGAGAGAGAGAGAGAGAGAGAGAGAGAGAATGTGTAGGAATACATTCAAAGAGCAGATGATAACATTTATTTGCGTCATACTGCACTTAAGCTTCAAGATTTTGTGGAAGTTGTTCTTGACTTAAGGACAATGCCAGTAAGGGATCTGGGGCGGGAGATGTAGTTCAGTCATGGCACACTTGCTTGGCTTGGGTGAGGCCCCTGTGGATCTGCAGCATAGCAAAGGCCTTTGTGTTAATCTTCAAAATCTTTAGGGACAGCAGGAGTAGGGGCTGTTGGGAGCAGAAGTGGCCCCTTGGTGGTTGAGCGGTTGAGACAGCAGGGAATGGAACTTGGCAGGCTGTGCTGCACTTGCCGAAGCCCATGGGGGGCCTGCCTCTTTCTGAGCGAGTACAAAGAAGGGGTGGATTGAGGGGGGGGGGGCAGAGGGCAAGGGGGAGGGAAGGAGTGGGAGGAGAGGAGGGAGGGGAGGCTGTGGCTGGGATATAAAATAATAAATTAATTAAAAAAAGAAAATGGAATGGGGAGCTGGTGGCCTTTGTGGATTTGAGGTTAGCCTGGGCTACATATTGAGACAGGAGAGAGGGAAAGGATAATTTTGATAAGGGGAATGCTTGGCTAATGGGAAGCTGACCTGGGAATCATCCCCTTGAGTTTACCGAGACAAAGGTTGCAGTACTTTCCATGTAGCTCTGTTTTTTTCTAGCAGCCTCCATGTTTGGGATGCTCCTCAATCTACTATAGCAGCACATTTTGTGTTAGGAAGGGGCCAGGTAAAAAAGATGGAAATACCCAGTCATCAGAAGATACAGATTCTAAGTGGGGCATTTGGTTCTCAGTCATGTCTTACTGAAGTAACAGCTCCCTCCCCTCTGTGCTTTTGATTGGGAGCTCACCACACCGATTTCTTTCCCTTTGGATGGGAACAGTGAGGAACGGTATTTCTCAGGGTTCCTGTGTTACACAGACCCACATCAGGCCGAGCTACAGCCAGCAGTGCCCCTGTGGCTGGAGCAGCGTGCGTATGCATCCCCGTTGATTGGATCATGACTTACTTAGCATATGTCCCCCATCTTACCTGCCGGTCTGTTGGTTTCAGGTTGAATAAATGGCACAGAGACCACTGTCAGCAAACAGATTAGTATTTTCTAGATATCCTCTCAATAAAATATGTACTTTTTGTTTAAAAAATGATCGTATTTTGGTGTTTTATTAGGTGGAGTTAGTCCTACAGTTTTTACATTTTAGTTTGTTACGTATCATTGTTCTCATTATGTTTTGGAACTATGTTGTTGGTATGTGGGCAATACGAACGTGTGTGTCTGTGTGTTTATATCTAGCTAGTTGACTGAATGTCATACAGATGTATCTTTTTAACCTTTAGTGTGTGTGTATGTGAGTGTGTGTGCATACGCCAGTGCAGGCACACCATAGTGAGCCTGTGTAGGTAAAGGACAACTTTCAGGAGTCGATTCTTTCCACCCATGTGGGTCCTGGGATATAACTCAGGTCCTCAGACTTGTTGACAAGAACCTTAACATAGAATCATCTCACTGGTCCCAAATGTATCTCCTCTGCAGTTAATTTGATTAGGTTTTGTATTTCCATTGTTATTTATAAATGATATAAATTATTTCGTTCCCCCTCTCTCCACTTTCACATGGTTATGCCACTTACTTCCAGTTTACAAACTACTCAGTTATTTGTGGCAACAGGGGCAGAATTTTTTTGGTTAAATATAACCAGCCAATTAAGACATTAAACTCACTTTAGCCTGATTATTTTAAATTCGTCTGTCAGTATCTTTGTAACATAAAGTTACTTACTTGTGTGTGAGCTCAGTCCTTTTTTCTGAGCAGGTTGGGACTGGGTTCGGACAGGAGGGAGGGAGGTGTAAGCAGCTCACTGGAAAGGAGCCGAGTCAGCCCGGTGCTGACAGGTTTCCATCACCGTCTTGTCTTGCGGCACACATTTTCTTCATCCTGTTGGGGTTCTTGAGGAGTGTCCTTCCTTCCACAGGCTACTCCATAACTCGTGCTCATTTTGTTTTTCCTGCTTTGTCTAGTGAAATGCTGTGCTCCCATAATGCTGTGTTTTCTTCAGCCTCTACTCTACCATGCTTCTCCTCGGCCACTTCATGTCTTGGGTACATCCCATGGCTTACCCTGCCCCCCCCCCCCAGCTTTGCTTAAATAGCTTTCTGTGTTAAAAAACAATATCATTTTTGTGGTTAGGATACTTTGGGTATATTTAAAAGTTCCATTTGAAAAAAGCTAAAGTTTCCAGGACAGCCATTTCTCTTATTAGTGCATATTAATTAATTGTACAAAGATTTATTATGACAATCCCATAGGTGCAAACACTGTCCTGAGACCACACCCACCCTCTATTATCATTTCTTATCTCCCTTTTCTTTTTCACTTCCACTTGCTTTTCAGCAGCACACTCACTTTTAATCTGCTGTCCACTGGGTCTGGCTCAGCCGTGAAGGACAGCACTGGAGACCAAGTAGGAAGGGAGTTTGCTCATGGCCCTCCCCCTCCTCCATGTTGGATCAATGTCGCTTCCGCTGCTTTCAGGCTTCACCCTTCCAGTTTCCAGTCACCCACATGCTTGATCTCCCGCAGGTGCTCTGTGGGGTATGAAGAACCTCTCCGAGGGGACCTGGCCATTTCTCAGAGGGGAGTCACTTACTTTCAAGCATGTTTCTGGTGACCTTTCTTCGAGTCCGTCTCCCCGGATCAACTGAAGCCTTTGACTTCCCGGATCTGCTTATCCCAAGGCATCTGTTGAACTCAGCCACCAGTCAAGGCCTCTACGTGGTTCATGGCCAACTTAGCACCCTGGTCATGTAAAACCCCAAGAGTGTGGTGTGTCCGTTTGTTGCCTCCCTGCTCTCATCCTTTGATGTGGTTGACAACTGTAGAGAGGTGTCTGCAACTTAAAGTCACCAAGAAAGACGCACGCGTCGATGTCTAGCTTCATAATTTGGACCTTGGGAGACATGTTGATTGATCAATCTTCAGGCCTTCAACACTGGGCTTCCCTTTGGTCCTCTGGCCACACTGAGCTTGGACATTTTGTAGCCTTGTTAACAACTCTCTGGAAGTGGAACCAGTCAGTTAGACTCAACGGGTCAGAGGGTTAGGCATATTCACATTTTATTTATCTTTGTTTTTGCAGTTCTGAGATTGAATTTAGGGCCATCTGTGTGGTGAGCAAGTGGTTTACCACTAAATGATACCACAGCCCCACTTTTGTTTGTTTGATTATTATTTATTCATTTATTCTTTATTTAATTTATTTATTTTATACCCCGACTGCATTTTCCCTCCTTTTTCTCCTCCCATCCTCTCTCCCACCTCCCCATTCACCCCCGAGTCCACTCCTCCTCTGTTTCTGTTCAGAAAAAGCCCCACGTTTAAAATTTAAACAATTTTGTTAAATTTTGGTAGAGAAGAAAAATCTTAGGGATTAAAAAGGTGGTTCAATGGTTATAGGGGTTGCTACTATTCCAGAAGATCCGAGTTTGGTTTCTAGCACCCACATAAGGTGGTTTACAACCTCCTGTAACTCCAGCTCCAGGGGCTCAAACACCTTCTTTTGGCCTCTGCGGGCAGACAAGAGCCAGCATCCAGGGCCCTCAAGGCTTGGTTTTATCTGGAAAACAGTGAGAAATCTTTATCAATTTTAAGGGTAGGGGAGAGGGCAGAGGGACGGGAGTGATGAGATCACTTTGTGTTCTTAAAAGATGACTAGTAAGAACAGCTAAGTACCAAAGAGATCGTAATGGGATGAATATGTAATTTGGAAGACAAATGAAGGTTGAGCCAATATCTGGTGAGACATGAGGGTGTTTTGGACTGGAATTATTGCAGTGTATAGAAAAAAGTAGATAAGCTCATGTATATATCGGCACGTGTCTATAAGCCCCTCCTGTCCTCTGCAGATAAAGGCAGGGAGACTAGAAGTCTTGCCTGAGCTACATAGAAAGAATCCGTCCCCCCAAATTTTTTTTTAAGTAACAAAGAAAAATACAGATGACTGTCAGAATGTTTTAGAAGTCAGTAATGCAGGCTGTAGAGTTGGCTCAGTAGTTAACTCACTGACTGCTCTTTCAGCGGACCTGAGTTTAATTCCCAGCACCCACATGGAGTCCCAGGGGATCTGGCACCCTCTCACACATATACACACAGACAAAACAATACACATAAAATAAAAGTAAATGAATCTTTTTTTAAAAAAGAGTCAGTGATGTATCAGATAAGTGTAGGAAAATGGAGAAATGGGGTGGTAGCTCGTAGTTACAGTTGTGGGTACTATCACCTCATCTGTCAACTCATGGTAAATCCCACGTGCACATATTGCTTTGTACTAGAAATGTCTATGACATCTCCAAGAGAACCGAATAAGAGGTTCATCCATCTCTCCATGTCCTAAGCATGATCCCGCATCAATACAGAAAGATGGAGGAACATGACCCTGCATTAATGACAAAGTATTGATCGCCATCAGCTTCCTTTGGTGAATCCACACCCCTTCCCTCCAGAGCTCTCTACGAATCTACAAAAATAGCTAGTGATTTCCTCGCTAAGACCTCTGGGAGCCAACAGTCTTGTGTGGAAACACCAGAGTGAACGGGACAAAGACAAGTAGTCGCCTCTGAACAGCATCCTCTGATTCCCAGTCCGTTTTAACACTGAACAAAACATTCACACACCGCCAGCCTTCACTTGTACACCTAAGTACACCTGTTTTCTCCTCCACATAATCTGAACGTGCTGAGTCTCTGCTCAGTAACCTGTGCTACTTTCAAGAGCCACACAGGCTTGAGCACAAGAAGCATTCCAGAGCTACTTTGAGGGAAGATTGGGAAAATAAAAATTATAGAAAAATAAAACCCTCATCAAATTACAGAAAAGAGGTTTTACTAATTTTTTTTTTTTTAGGTTTTTGGACAGGTATATGTTGCATGCTGAACACATTCCCACTTACCCCCTCTTCCCTCTTTCTCTTCTTCCTTTCCCATCAGCCTCCTTTATTTCCCATGACAAGTGTGCCTCTACCATCATGCCATATGCACATAAATGATTTTATGTATCTATTTAAATTTGGGAGCCACAAAAGAGAAAAAAAAACATTTTTATCTTCCTGAAAATGACATAATTTTGTTCTTTTGGATGAAAAAGATCCATCGTGGGTATATACCACGTTTTATTCATTCACTCCTGTATTAGCAACAGGAGTTTTTGTTCTGTTTCATTTTATGACTGGAAAACGAGCAAAGCCAGAGAAAACAGGAGGCACTCAGAGCAGCCCTCTCTCTTCAGGACAGCTTCTGAGTGCATCGGTGGGCTGCCACATCCTTCTGCAGTTTCAGTAGAGATGGATCAGGAGACAGAATTAGCAGCTACATGTTGACTTCTATGTCTGGGTCATGTCCTCAGTCCTAAAGTCAGGTTGGATGGCACAATGCCCCTCTGATCTCCAACTCTTCCTAGGGAAACTGCTGCCCTGCCTTGTTCTCTTTGACTCACAAATGTGCCCAGATGGCTGACAGGGAGTTCCAAAGAGGGGCAGAGCCTAATTTCCCCCACAGAAGTGACCCTTGCCCAGGTACAGGACCAAAATGGGAGTGGTCAACTTCAGTTCTTGGTTACACCAATGATATTCAAGGAATGGGCAATGTCCTTTGGAGACAGGGATGGCAACCTTGGTCTCAAACCAGTGATGTGTCCTCACCATTTGCGCAGTTCTTGAGAAACTCCCCACAAGGAGGGTTATGTGCTGTGATCAGGAAAATTGCTGTAAGATATCAGAGCTGTTTGCAACCCCCAATCAGCAAAGGTAATGCTTAGGTTAGCCCTCCCAAATGCCTGCAGTGTACCCATCTTCTGAACTTCCAAATCCGGTCATTTGGTTATATAATTTTTTTTTCTTGAAGAAATAGGAAGGTGTAATTTCCCTAACCCTTTCATATTTCCACAGTCCATTTTCCAAAAGCCAGTTCACTGCTTTTCTAACAAACTCGTTTGTGCAGTTAGGAGCTAGAGGTACAGAGAGAAATAAAAGAAACAGTCAGTAACAGAAATGTGAACATGAAGTCTTAAAAATTACTAGAAGAAAATGGGACCAAACTCTTCTGCTAATATCAAGATGAGCAAAGCTTTGGTTACATAACTGATGATAGCTAGAAATAAAAGACTGATGTCATAATCATAAAAATGACAGAGGACTGACAGCTCTGAGAAAGAAGTGAATTCTAAAAATGGATACAAAGTAGCAATGGCAGTAACAAAATAAATGAGGTGAAAGGTGAATGACAGATAGGAAAAACTATATTTTGAATTCCTATGCCAGACAATGAGTCTATGGCTTAACATAAGATGTGAGTACAGGTGGCCGGGGCACTGGCTCTCACATCAGGGGCCCCCAACTGCCTGAAACTGCAGCTCTGGGGGTCGGACAACATCTTCTGGCTTCTGCAGGCACCTGCACACACATATGCACACATATACAGAGACGCACACATACACACAATTTAAAGTGATACAAAATAAACCTCTTTTAAAAAAGAACTACTGCAAAGCAGTAAAACAAAAAGGAGAAATGGGCAAAGGACACGATCAGGAGTCTTGAACTACAAAAAAATCAGCTTTGAAATGATTCAACCTCTGGACATGGTGGTGCATTCCTGTAAATCTAACACTCAGAGGGGAGGCTGAGACAGAAGTATCTCAAACTGAGGCTACCTTGAGCTACACAGAGTTTAAGGCCAGCCTACATGGGCTACAGAGTAGAACCCTGTTTCCAGTAAACAAACAAACAACAATAAATAAATAAAATGGCTCCACATGATTTAAAATACAGCTTAGTACAAAAATTCAATTTTTTGTTGAATATTGGGAAATGAAGGGTTGAGAATGTCTAAGAATCAAACAGCGTCGGGAAGGGTAGACCAGAATGGAAGAGCAGAGGGGAGGAGGGTGAAGAAATGGTGGTGCGCCCGCTTCAGGTAGCCATGGTGAATCTTAGAGACAGGCGCTCCACAGAGAGCTAGTGAAGAAGAAGCAAAGGAAGACGAAGTCAGGCTTGAGGTCTGAGGTTTGAGGTTAGAGCGAAAGAGGCTCCATTCGATTGCATCAATCCAGTGCGCGCGCGCGCACACACACACACACACACACACACACACACACACACACACACACGTTAGACCCGGCTCGTGGCCTCTTTACCGGTTCTTTACTCTTTTCAGCAGGTGTGCCTCTTTAGTGAGCAAGCGTGTGTGTTCACTTGGGTCTAGACTCAACATAATATAGATGCAAACACTTGCTGAATTACAGGCAACAGCAGAGTTCCCGAGCAGGTCCAAGGCTAAAAGAACTCTCGCTGGGTCCTTTGGATATGATACAGTAAGATTAGACAAACCTGATCTATTTTAGAAAAAAAACTTCTTCTCATCCATCAGGATGACCACTAAACACATGCAATTTTATGTATGTATTGTGTCTAGCTACTTACAGGTGCAGTCAGGAGAATACTAAGGGTCAGTGAGGATGTGGAGAAGTTGGATGGATCTCCAGTGTACTGCTGATGAGAGAGTGGTGCAGGCCCTATGGAAAAAGTACAGCAATTCCTTAAAAAAATAAAAAAAATAAAAAAGGGGTTTCCATGCTTTCCCATGGTTTCCCTTCTGGCAACCACCTAAAAGAACCGAGGAAGGGTTTAAAAAATGTGTAGGCATACATCTCTTTCCATAGCAACATTAGTCACAGTGACCAAAAGATAGAATCAGCTCCACTGTCCCCTGGCAGGTAAATAATGGCTAAATAAATATATTATACCATATTGTTAAAAATACAAAAATGAAGAGAATAAAAGTAAATGGTGTAAAAGGGATTGTTTACACGTCCCTTGTAGGCTTTCTATGTTATGATCTTCAGAGTGGCAAGGGACGGTTTGTTTTCTAGAGGGGTCTTGATAAGGTTCGGGAAGAAGAGCTGTGCTCCAGAATGGGTGTGATTCAGCATTGTGTCTACAGAGTGACCCTTACTCTAGACATGTAATTGTCACACACAGCATGGCAAAAACCCTCCCTTACGGACTTAAAATTGATCACAGCATCCCGGTCCACGACGATGCCCATTACCTTGGCTCTGACAAAACCTCTCTTTCCCTCATCACCAGAGACAGTGGGGGTTGTAACACCCTTTGTTTCTTTGTTTCTTCCCCCTCTTTCATTTGCCAACAAAAGAGTTGTCAAAAGCAATGTTTATAATAATTTAACGGATTATTTGCTTATTAGATATTAATCATTCTGCTGTGCCCAGGGCCCATGCTAGCGCTCTGCAGTGAGAACAGCGATTCTGATCTCAATTAGATTATGTCTCTCTCCTTTACCTCCCCATAAATCATTCCGGCAAACTGAAATTAACAGCTACTGGAGCGCATTAATAATCTGCCTCACACATTGGAAAATGCATTAGCCGGAACCCTCCCATCGCTCTGACTGCTAAGCACATCATTTTGTTTATGAAATATAAACATTTCATGGAAGAGCTCTCCCACATTTCTCTGGGCCTGTGACAGCTAAAATGATTGCACACAATTGCCAGTCAGTCATGCGCCCAAATAAAGTTTGTTTAAAGTCATGGTTCTGTGACCGCCCCATTTTCTCAGGCATTTAAAAACCTACATTTAAAATAAAAAAATCCCCTGTGGTCATGAAAATAATAATAATCCCTTAAAAATGATACCTCATGTGAGTACGCTTCTTTGCATAGTTTACAAAGTGCCTTCACTTTTGTGCCTGCCCCTGAGATGTTGGGATGTTAGGGTTATTCACACTTTATTTTCCCCCATAGGGAAACTAAGGCTGAGGGATGAAATTGATTGAGGTCACACAGCAAGTGGCGGAAGGCGGGCTGAGTGCAGGATTCGGCTGTGTGCATTTCGTACTTCTTCCAGTGCTCTGCATTCTGTCTCGCAGACCAGACTTTCTCAGTGTCTGTCTGTGTTCCCCATCTTCCTATGTGTTAAATGCATGCACATCGCAGCCAGGTGTCCTTCAGAGATGGACACGTTGACCTGCCTTTATGCTAACAGGGTAGAGAGCAAAGCTAAGGAAAGTCAGAGGCGAACGATCATTTTCATTATTCTAATTTACGGTGCCTACTCATCACACTCATTATGTTGTGCTGTGTAGTTTAGCCGTGATGTGCACAGAGGAAGTCAAACGACACTTCCTACAGCCGAAGCATCTTCTCATTCCTGTGTGGCCAGGCTCGCTACATGATGAAAGCACTCCAGCATCCTTTTATCCAACAGCGAACGTCTTAGTCTTGATGGCAGAAAAAGCCAGCTGGCAGCCAAGTTGACTTGTCCTTGGTTCTGGCGTTAATGCCCACACAGCCTTAACCCCGGAGCTACGAGCATTGCTGCTCTGTCTGTAGCAAGAGCATCGGAAGTGTGGATGGTAGCATGTAACAGCAGCCCCAGCTAAGGAATGGAATAAAAAAAAAAAAAACAACCCTGCATTTGTCAGAATGTTTTTAAAAAGATTTATTGACAATCACAACTTCAGAAAAAATGTTACTCAAGTGCCACTGATACCATTTCTTATTGTTCCCGTGTTCCGTTCCGGCTCTGGAAAGGTACCATCCTCTCCAAATTTCAGCTGATACGGAAATAAGGATAAAACTCGTACCATTCCTACTTCAGAATTTCTAGGCAAATCAAGTGGGGAAATGTGAAAAGACATAATCAAAAAATTCTTCAGAATTATACACAATTTTAATCAGCTGTGTTGTGGTCAAACCAATGTGTTCTTTTAAGGGGTATCTTCCCAAGTCCAGAGACCCCAGGCCTCTCTTGATTGATCATAAATGGATGTTACAAACACTTCTCTTTTCCCTCCCATCCACAGACTCACCCTCTCATTGAGTTGTCTGTGACAACAACTGACAGGTCTTTTGTTTGGCCCTTAACATCAGTTTCCTGAGCACCTATTACTAGTGAGAGAGACACCTGATGAAGCCTGAATACCAACTTAGACGATACAATCTGCCCATCTGAAACTAGTGGTACTTCGATGTCATGGCTGGGTGTCCATGTGATCACACCTGGTGTGAGTGTCTGGCCTGCCGCGGTGAGTATTCACTTCCCGCATCAGGACCTGCCCCTGGATCAGTCAGGTTTCCATTGCCCAAGGCCTCTGTCTAGGCTCCTGTTTTCTTAATATTGCTCTCAGCTGAGGCTCACAGGGAAAACAACCACTTTTGACTTTTTTCCAATGGGCCTAGTTAGCTGACAGAAATCTGTGCATCCGGAAGTGCGTTTTAGAGCATGTGGGATGTTCTTGTGGTGTTGGGGGAAACTGCAGGGGCAATTTCTGTGAACGCTTCTTAAACATTATTCTGATTTTCATTATGTTCTTTTATGTCTCTCGGCCTTGCTAAAAATCGTAATTGTTGTTTTCCAAGGTCTTCGGTGGAGAGGTTCCCGGAGCTTTTCGGCCAGTATTCGTTTGGAGGTAAATAATTACTTTTTGAATGATGCATGAAATTAAGTAATTTTTGCACAATCTATGCTACTCTTCAAGAAATTTTTAATGAGTGCAATATAATAAAGCAGTAATTGAATTGGTAATATATTTGTCATTTCTGTTAAAAGCTATTTCCTCAGCCCAGCAACAGAAAAGGGTCATTTGGCAAGTGGGCATTAAGTATGCGTGGTACATACCATATTGCACAGTGCAGCCAAGTATCTTTTGGAGCAGCAGCTTCTATGCATGTGTAATAACCAATTTTTAAATGTCAAAGTTGCAGCCGTTTTAAGAAAGAAATCCATATTTTGGACTAAATGTCATTTCAGATAACCAAGCTATTTGAAAGCTTTACGAAGGTTTAAAATAAAATAAGAAAGGAGAGGAGCCAGAGCCCGGTAAGATTTGGCTTGTTTATTTTTGCATTTCCATAACTTGATAACGACAAAACCAAACTTCCCAGAAAACTCAGCGCCAAATTGTGCTCTCAGCCGAGACCCGGTGATCCTTGCTTCACTCTGCAGGAAATCTTCAGTTTAGTTATAAATCCCCAAGAATCAGGTTTTATAATGGAAATGCTGAGGGCCTTTCTGCCAGCCTAACAGGCAGAGCCGGGCTGCTTTGAAGGATGTATGTGCATATAATATGCATATATTAAGAAGCGGTGTTTATCTTCACCGTAATGAAACATGATGGCACTCATAAAAATTAGCCTCGGAGTCCGCACAGACTTTCCTTCCTCTCTGGATTTCTCTTCAGACCTGTGCGTCACTGGAGAGGAACGAACACCACACTCTTCTTCTGCCCAGGAGTAAACTCAGCACTGTCCTGTCCCTGATGAACTTCTGCCTGTTTTGGGGGGATGCTTTATGTGGCAAGAACCTCATTAGACACCCAGGAGTCTGAGACTCACCCTGTTTTTCTTTGTTTCATTAGGTAATAATCACTTGTATTTAATGAGTGAGATCTTGGATAATTTTTCACGTCCATCAGTACAGTCATACACAACACACCTCAAATGTGTGGCAGATTTATGCACACCGTGTTGAGCGCAGGGCAGTCAGCGACAGCGCTTATTGACTCAGTCTCAAAGGAAACTTCACTTGGGGACAGGATTTGACTTTGAAGTGGCTCCTCTTTCCTTTCCTGCCCCTCCCATGACTGCCGCTTGCAATGGCCTTCTCATTTTATTTAGTGGGAGATACATTCATTTCGTTCTGGAACCAAGGGGAAGTGAGAACTATTTAACAAAGGCTGCTGCCTTCCTCCTCCTCCTCCTCCTCCTCCTCCTCCTCCTCCTCCTCCTCCTCCTCCCCCCCCCTCCTCCTCCTCCTCCTCCTCCTCCCCCTTTTCTTCTCCTAAAGATGGGCAATGGGGAAAAAAAAAACATTAGTTTTTATTTCAAGTGCACCCCCTGTCCTTCTTGAGAAAGGCACTAAATATTTTGCCCCCCAAATGAACAGCAGAGGGGAAAGATAATGTTGGAGCCTGCAACGTTATTGGATTGTGTCTGAAGAAAATGGTTTAAAGCATGTTTTCCTTTTCCTTTTCCTTTTCCTTTTCCTTTTCCTCTACCCTTCTTGCTACACAGAATGACCGCCATCTTTGTCACGTTCTTCATGAACATGGTGTTTCTCACCTTCCCATCTTCGAACACAGACAGACATTGCTTAGGGATTAGTTAGGACTTCTTGAAGGAATTAGGGACAGACACAGTGACCAGAATGCCATTCTATATTGGCTGTGTTCCACATACCTTTACGACATCTTTAAAACCTATTTGCAGCCAGGATTATATGTTTTCTGGGGGAGAAAACAAAGCTATACTGGCAATAGGTTTTTTTATAATACAATTTTTAATTAAAATACAGTTGCGTTACTTCTACCTTCCCTGTTCTTCTCTCCACACTTCTGTTTTTTTCTTACTCCTTCTCAAATTGATGGCCTCTTCTTCTTTGATTACACACACACACACACACACACACACACACACACACACACACACACA